>CAOLHI010004339.1:0-122315 GCA_948474755.1 Ctenosaura bakeri | reverse complement strand
TATAGAAGTGAAGGGATCAAGAGGAGAGTGCAGAAAATTAAGGTGTTTCCCAGTCAAACGGCACATTAAGTCCACAGCTTGATTTCTCAATATATATTTTGGTAAGATCAGCAATGATAGTTTGTGTATATGGTTAACAGGGACAATTAATCGATGCTGTATTACTGGAAGAAAAAGAAGATAATTGCTCTCCACATACCATTTTCCTATGAGGATAGACTTAGAGAGCTGGGGATGTTTAGTCTGGAGAAGGGAAGGTTAAGAGGGGACATGACAGCCATGTTTAAATATTTGAAGGGATGCCATGTAGAGAAAGGAGTGGACTTGTTTTCTGCTGCTCCAGAGACCAGGACAAGGAGCAATGGATTCAAGCTGCAGGAAAGGAGATTCCACCTGAACCTAAGGAAGAACTTCCTGACAGTCAGGGCTGTCCGGCAGTAGAATCTGCTGCCTCGGAGTGTAGTGGAGTCTCCTTCCTTGGAGGTTTTTAAGCAGAAGCTGGATGGCCATCTGTCGGGAGTGCTTTGAGGGTTTTCCTGCATGGCAGGGGGTTGGACTGGATGGCCTGTGTGATCTCTTCCAACTCTACATTTCTATGATTCTAAAGTGCACAGATGTGCACACGTATTGACTTGCGTGGTATTAAGAAAAAATAATAAAGTGTCCCTTTTTATTCATTTTTGTAAGGAGTGACAGGGAAAGGTAAAATATTGTTGACAAATTGACTTTATGCACAATCCAGAAATGTGTGTTAGTTTTGGACCATACAGAAATGTTCCTGGCTAGGATGAATACCTATTCCCTTAACTCTTGCTAGTTAGAATTGCAAAATAGTACCCTCCACATTTGTGGGTATGAATTTCATGGATTTGACTATTTATAAATTTCTCCAACTCCTGTCCACTCACCTCAGGCATTTATTTTCTGGGGGGAACTTCCCTCTCAGGGCTCCAATCAGGCCATTAAGCCTTTTAAAGACCCATCTCTGGCCCTTCTCCTCCTCTACCAACCACTAACTGTCCAGCAAAGGATGACTCGCAACCCACAAATCGTCTTCCAATGCCTCTCAAACCCCAGGAAGGAGATGGGCAAGAGAGAGGAAGTATAGGGCCACCGTGTCAACCCGTGCCAACCCTCTCCTCCCCTCTTCCTGACTTTGTTTGGACCTTGATGCTTGCTCTTCCTGTCTTGCTTGGCCTCCTTTCCACAGACACAGACACAAATACACACACATTTTGATATTTGCTAGTTTTCTATTTTTGCGAGGTTTTGTGCCCCTAATCACAGTGAATGTGGAAGGTCAATTGTATTAATGTTCACTCTGAAATTACTTCTTCTGTGCAGCTTTTTCCTCTCTAGCAGCTATGCACACAACTGTAGCCTTAAATACAAGATTCTCTATGATTGGATTTATTTCACTGCCTTTGTTTAAACAGTACATGATTTGATTAGCTATATATAGTTTGACTACCAATGTGCAGAAAAGCTGACTGTGAATTATATGAAATCAATCAATCCTATATGCTAATTCCAGTCTTCAGGAGGAGGAGAACTTAGGTAACAAAAAACAGCAACATGCATGCATAAGAGGAAAGTGTTGGCAGACTGAGGTGGCCTATGAGGTTTGCAAAATTTTAAAAACTTTTAGGAAAAAAAATATCCTGAAACCTCCCTGAGACAATACGATGTTTGTCAACTGAATTTGTTGACCAAGAGTTTTTGTCAAGTGTGAAGTGCTAAGGAACTGCTGAGGTCAAGAATGGAAAAACTAGGTGAAAAAAGGAACAGAACGGGATAATTGTGGCAGAGAATATGGCTGGCTGGCTAGAAGAGTGAACAAATATATACACACTGCAACCATTTGTTGTAAGTCCCACTATTGCTGTTTTTATTTTTATTTTTTAATTGATAGTTGGAATTGTCTTAGGACAATTTGATGTCTTAAGTTTGGCAGCCTGACACAACAGCATGTTGGACAACAATTTGCAGGATACAAATCTGACAAGTACACCAGTGGCCTTTTTGAATGCATGTAGGAAAATGGCACTTCTCCTCAAAGGAATGCCAAGAGAGTAGAGGGGGTTCTTTTAGGGTCTCTGGAACGGACTAAGCTCTTGCCTTTCACCGCTCCACTCAGGAGAAGGGGATGGTTCCTTTTTTGTTAAGAGTTAATATGGCACCTTAACTCTTGTATATTTTAAAAGGAACCATCTCCTTCTCTGAGCAGAGTGGCAAAAGGCCCTTTTGAATGCCTGTGCAGGAAAATGGTAGTGATGGTGACCGGGAGTGGCTGATCCCTTGAGGCGGTGCTGATCCTTTCCTTGCTCTATGAAATGACGTTTGACTTATCCACAGGTCATATCAAAATCCATAATTTTGGTCCCCAAACCTGACTGTTCACATTCTTTCTCACTGTGTCACCATTTGTCCCACTTGGAGGATGAATTCCTCTTTTCTGGTGGTGTGTAAATGACTACGGGGGGTGATAATTAAAATCTAACCAATGCCAAAGAAAAAGAACATCTGAAGTTAGGAGTTATAAAGTGTCAAACTATCTCAAGGAATTTGAAAAACTTATTTATATAAATGTAGATTTTAAAACAATCTAATGTACCATATAAAATGATCAAATCAATGAAACCATACATAGAACCAAAGAACCAAAGTCCTGTGGGGAGACCTGCAGTCCCTTGAAATACAAAAGCCTTTTGGAAGGCAGTGGATGGAGAAGAATTAAATCTTCAAGTGATATATGAGTCTTTAAAAAGGCAGACAACTGTAGTAAACCACTTGATAGGGAAGAACGAAGTCAACCAGTATCTGTTCAATGACAGTCCACGATTCTTTACAGCCAAACCCGTTTCGATCTTAGGTCTTCATCAGTGGCTGAAGTATTTCCTAGAACTTCTCTATCATCAAAAATAAATCAAGGGTTTAATGTTATCTGTACACTAAAGGAAGCACAAATTAGAAATATATCAGTCAGTAACAAATGTTACTTATAATTGAATCATTCAGTATAGAAAAAGGAAGTAAACCACAAGTATTCTCCTGCTTTCCCACAGACTGATCTTTGCCATGTGAATGCAATTACTTAAATAACCAGACACAGATCCCTTATATCTATTGTGAATTTTTCCTCTTTCAACTAAGTCCTGGTTCTGACACAACTTAATTAATTAATTTCAAATCATAAAATCATATAAACACAACTTTTTACAAAATAACCATAGGAATACAGAAATTAAAGTTAACTCATGAGTATATACATAAAATAAGTAATTATTTTACAAATTATTAATAGAACAATGGCAACAAAACACTTATTGCCGTTGAGCAAGGCAATAGCAACCACAAGGCTTATTACATAGAAGGATAGAGTAGTTGAATAAATAAATAAATAAAATGGGTAATTAAATAAATAATTATTGACCTCAATGCACTGTATTCAATGTGTGGAATCTGTGACCTATTTTATAGATCTTGGTTTGAAATAATAAGAGGACAAATTAATTAAAGAGATCTACAGTAATACTGACATCCAATCTATCTTTCCAGATGGATCTTTCAAGGGACTGGAGGTCTCCTCACAGAACTTTGATTCTTTTTACTAAATATATATTACTATACATTCTATGTATTGTTTTGTCGATTTGACCATTTTATACAGTACATTAGATTGTTTTTATGTATATATGTATGTGTGTGTGTGTGTGTATTTCAAATTCCTTGAGATGGTGTGCAAGTGACTACCATAAAACAGTCTGAAAAGGTAGAGTCTGCTTTGAAATCCCCTGGCAAATAATAACACCTTTTGCACCATTTTATTCTTGGTATTGAATTCACAGGAAGGTTTTGAGCCAAGACGTCACCCTGCTTGTCCATTTTTAGAACAGCTCAACCCACAGCACATGTAAACAAAGTGGTCAGTCAACAACAGAATCCTGTCTGGCCTGCTAGATTTTGGTTAATGGAAATGCTGATTTCCCTTCCTGTTAAGCTCAGTAGGTTCAACAAAAATATATGACTTCAGAAATAGAAAAACACTGACCTAAGTCCAATTCCGCACTACACTTATAGTGCTATTATTCTGCTTTCAACATCCTATGGAATCCTGAAGTTTGCAGTTTAGGGAGCGGCATTTAAAAGGCCTCAGTAAACTACAAGCCCCAGAATTTCACAGGATGTTGAAAGTGGAATAATAGCACTATAACTGTGTAGTGCAGAAATGGCCTAAGACTCACTCACAGTAACACTAGTTCTTCAGGTTGAGGGAGAGGGAAACAGCTGGCACCCCAAATTTAGACACTGATAGTTCTTCACACATGAGAACCTACCATTAGGTAGAGAATGGGAGACAACCACCATAGGCAGCAGCTACTGGGAGCCACAGTAGATCCCTACTCATTGGATTTATTCCTCCTGATATGTCAGCAATTACACACTGTAAGAGGACAGAGCAATTTAGGCTACAAAGCCTCTTAAAAACTAGCCTGCTACCTCAGGTGCAGTGGAAGACTTGCCACCAATGTTGAAGGAGAATTTAGCTGCCGGTTTTATGAACTTCTGTGGGGAAAGGCTGCCATTTTGTTGTTTGCTGAATGGCTACGTTTTGCCCTGGAGAATGGTGTTAGTGCTATGCATGCAGCTGGAGGAAATAATTGGATGCTTTCAGGGATGTACCAATGTGAAGGTGAGTGGGAATGGGGACAGTGCCCCCAATAAGGATTCAACACCCCCATGAAATTTTTCCATTGTTCCCCAAATTTCAAGCATTCCAGGGAATGAGATATTGAAAATGGTTCACTCATAGAACTCTTATATATTGTGATGTTCAAATTCCCTTGATTGCTTTGCCTGCCTCTTTTCTTCGGATATCTAAACTGTATTTCTAAATGCTCAAATGAAGTTTTAAGTTATTGCAATGCTCAAAATTTGAAGACTGAAGGAAAATTTCATTCTGGAGGCAGAATTCTTATTTAGGGGGGTCATGCCCTAATTTGTCCCTGCCCATAGCTATACCCCTAGTTGCTTCTCTGCCACTTGTGTTACCATACCATATACCCCTACTCTGCGGGATGTGCTATTTTCATAATTGGACATATTTCATGGCTGGAACACATGTTTGAAAGAGCACTGGCTGTAACCATATGTCAGCTCAGGATGACCTCAGACATGACCACGTCATAAGTTCAGAGAGGATTAGGCAGGGAAGCCTGGTGCTGATGGGCTTGGGATAATCCTTTCAAAAGCTGTAAATTGCAAGAACTCCAGAGAACAATAGCAGGAGAAACTGCCCAGGTGAAACAATCAGGAATCCTTACTATGAGCATATTCTATGGAGACCTTCCATATTTGTACTACCTGACCAAAATATTAAGAGACTATGAGGACTCCCATCAATGTTTTGTCACCTAAAGTTACTGCTTTGTCCATACACCCGCCTTCAGGGCAGGAAATAAGGTGTGAAAACCCTGGCTCCAGCCTCAGAAGATTGCAGTACTTGGATATAATACATTGTGCCCAAACCTGTGTTTGTTCTTGCTACCCTCAGACATGCTGTTTGAGCCGCTCCCCTTCAACCTTCTCCATCAGGACTGGTAACTGTCACCCTTTCCACCCAATCTCTCTCTATCCAACCTTTCCTGCCTCACTTTCTGATAGCCTTGTATGGTTCTCGAGAGGATCTGACTTCTTGTGTGTTTGTTAATTTCCAATAAAAGACACTGTTTAACTTTTAACTGGAGTCCTCTTTGCAGTTAGTACTGATATACACAGGTGAAAAGATCCTGCTGTTACCCTCTTGCAGGCCTCTTTTGAGCTATATTTCCTCCTTTTCTAAGGAAACACTAGCATGGTGGGTGGACCCCAAAGTCCTCCACCTTTTAGGGTAACATCTCCTGCTCTCTATCAGCTGATAATGGTCATGGGAGGGTGGATACAACATCAGAAAGGAGAGAGAGGAGATGGTACCTGGATGAACTTTGTGCCTTGTCTTCCTGTTTCAGGATTACAGCAAGCTACAGTAGCTATGTTTCATATCCCACCTGGCAACTATACTGCTTACATTCCCTATCAGTCAGCCATGCCCCCCTCCACAATATGCCATTCAGTTTAGTTCCCCATCTCATCTAATCATTCACTCCCTTGCCTTCCAAAACAGTATTCCATGGCCACTGAACATGCTCAGTCAGTCGTTGCAGCTGAAGAGGGGGCATGTTCCTAAAATTTTGTTTTGTTTTTCATTTCTGCAAACTGGATTTGCCCCAAGCTTGCAGACGTCTCCTTCCTGTGGGTGGCTGGAGCTGTTCTGGTTACATAAAATCCTATGACTGAAGTAGGGCAACTGCACAATAAGAGCCTTGTCTGGAAGCATTGCTGGACAGCTGTTTGCACCAAGATCCATCCCCATGGTGTTTACTTGCCTCTTTGCCCCTTGTTCATGCTCTGCCAACATATTTCAATCACCTCTCTGCTCAAAACATACTTTTGATAAACAGCTGGCACCAATATCCTTCATTCTTCTTTAGTAAAAAAAACCTGCAGGCAAAACAAAAATCACCTTACATCTATCATAAAACATATTCCCATCAACATAATTGACTGTATCATTTACTTTGGGTTTTAAATTGCATTCTGAGGATTTCTTAGACTAGGATTTTTTACTAGGATTTCTTAGAAGCTTATTTGATGCTTATCAATAAGATCAGTAAGGCTAGGAATATAGAAAACTGTCCTGTTTTGAGCTGAACATTGTTGGTCTATCAGGTAGGTCTGAGAAGAAGATGGCTGTTCCCTTTCTTCAGCTGCGTTATTGCAGCCAGTTGAAGACCATGAATCAGCCACTGATTGGCTATGGAGATGCAGTCTAGCCCTTCAAACTGGTGTTGCACAGCTGGCATCAACAAAAGCCCAGTAGAGATAGACTGGCATAGATTTCTGTCCATTGGCATGATACAGAAGCTTGATTATAGTCCCAGTCTTGGACTCAAAATAGAATGGCCACTTACATGCTACCTAAGGAGAGAGAGAAAGCTGTGGATGTTGATTGATATGCATCTGAGCACATTTAGAAATAACAGCCAGTATTCTGTATCAACTAGTTAGTTAAATATTCTTAGTTAAGTATAGTTAACTAAGTAACCTCTTCCCACCCTAAACTTGCTGGAAATATCATTCACTCATGCTCTGATTGCCAGAAGAATGGAGCCATGTAACTATTCAGTACTCATGGTCCTTACATAGTCACAATTACTGGGTATCAGCTGCATGAGGAAAAGGAGGTCCTTTCTACTGGGGATGGGAACATGGCTGAATGATGTTTCAGTTAAGTTTGGGGGAATCACATCAGGAGAGATTACTTAATTTTACTATTGAAAATTGTAGTAACTAGCCAGTATTCTGTATCAGCTGCTTATGTATTCTTAACTAAATATACTTATATTTCAGTATACTTCACTAAGTAGCTGATTAGAATACTGACCAGTTACTATAATTTCCAATAGTAAAGCCATACATCACACCAACTATTCCAAGGAAAATTGTGACCAGGTAACTTGTGTGCCTGCTCAGACTGCTACCCCAAGTGATGCCAAGTATTGGTGGGCAATTTCAAACCTTTTTGCTCTCTTTTCTTATGGTTCCTTATCTTTAAACTGGACTTGAACTGGGCAGTTGTTGAAACAGAGGAAACTGTTTCTGTAAACTAAAACACATAGCCAACCTATTAACAAGCTACCTTGGCTGTGTGTTGCATCCAGCAGTTTTTAACTGTAGAAAAAATTTATTGACTGGTTCTCTCCCTCACCTCCCAGTTATTACTTTTGTTATTTTACCATTATTTTCTTTTCTTTCTATAGTGTTAGGTCTGGGGCTATTTATGGAATATGAAATTCCTAAACAACAAGATAATGATTCATTTCTGTATCAACTGATATTATTTCCAGGCGACCAAATGAACCTCCGCTTGATAAAGGTCTCATTCCTTGGCTTGGGCATGCTCTGGAATTTGGCAAAGATGCTGCCCATTTCCTATCACAGATGAAGAAGAAACATGGCGATATTTTCACAGTGAGTACCTGTTGCTGCTTTCCCGGAGGTGCTTTCCAATTTCATTTTGCCTTGCATACAGTCACAGAACTTGGGAAAAGTTCCTTTTTTGGACTATAACTCTGAAAAATCCAAGGCCAGCATGGCCATTTGCCTATTTTAGTGAGAGGATTCTGAGAACTATAGACCAAAAAGGAACTTTTCCAAGCCTTAGTTACCTTACTCTTGGATTCCATGATTAGTCTTTGATTCTAATCAATGCTTCTTCAAGGCTTTTATTGTGTGATTTGCCTTGGTTTTTTCTCAGAATTTTACACAGGATCCTGACATTCTCATCTTCCATTCATAACTCTCTCATGTTTTCTCATATCATTGTCTTTTCACAGAAAAACTATTGAGAAAAATGTAGAATGGCTTCTGTTTAAGAGAAAAATACAGAAATGCTTCAGTGTTTTGCAAGGGAACATTGGGAGCTATCCATCTGGAGGGACACCATACATTACTTTGGTGTGAAAATGATGGTCAGTGCTACTGTGGGGTAAAATGCTCTCCAACATTTCACAGGTGAAAACCAGGACATACATGGCAAAGCAGCATCTGAGTGTGGTCAAGACAGCAAACATTTTTATAAGGAAAAACATGAAAGCTAGGAGAGGCTGAAGCAGTTTGTTTTTGCCTGAGTTTACTGGGAAGGACAAGGTTGCATTCTCTCTTCTTATCTCCCCACTGAGTTCATTGCAAACCAGCAAAATAACTGTTATGCATTGGGACCAATGCACAGCAGGCACCATTGAACATCAGATGCTCCCAATGCCCATCTGGACAATGGAAAGGGATGCTCTCTCTGGTACCCTGATTCACATTTTCACAATTCACTAAGAATTGTGCCTCTGCCTCTGCTACATAGCTAAGTACAGTAGTCCCCTTTTATCTGAAGTTTTGCTTTTAGCAGTTTCAGTTACCTACAGTCTACAGCAAATCTTGTGGCTCCTACTTGGAGTGAGGGAGAGTATTTTGAAGCACCATTGGGAGGCAGTGACGGCCAGCCCTGGGAAACCAACAGTTCCTCCAGCAGGGCCCTCATGGCCAGGCCCCTCTGTCCCCTTCCCTCACAGACTGACCTTCTTCCTTCCCACCCTTTAACCTGATCCATCCTCTGGTGCTTCCTTATCACTTGAACCACCCCTCTGCCAACACAGGAAATTAAATGGCTCCTATCACCAGAAGTAGCCCTTTGCAGGATACTATATATCTGCTACTGTAGGGTTTGTACTATCCATGGTTTCAGGCATCCATGGTAGGTCTTGGAACATACTCCATGCAGATAAGGGAAGGACTATTGTATACATAAAGTTACAACATAGACCATGATTTAGAACGGCAGCCCTTATTTGTTATTATTTCATTCATTCATATAGCCTTCCTCTTCCCATAGAACTGGGGCTGCTATGGGAAGCAGGATGTTCATTTTGCCTTGCATTGGACAGGGGAGGAGGATGTATCAAAGGATCTCTTGAAGGAACAGGGTGGGACAAGATAGAACAGCTGCATCCTGTCTTACAACTTTAAAATAGGCAGGTATAATCTCTGGATAATAACCTGGTAACCTTCACTGTGAAAAGCTTTCCATTCAAGGTGGCCTACAAGAATAGCTGTTACGTCATCTTCCTTTGGCAGGTCACAAAGCAGCTTCAGTTTTACACAACAAAGTTGAGCAACTTATTTAGACAACTGTTCCATTCAGTCTCCTGTTGCTCATTCTTCTGAGAAAAATAAGTTCCTATTTCATGTGCTACTAAAAACTAGAAGAAAAACTTCAGAAGGAAGAAGGCCTCTTTCAAATGAGCCATTTATACAGTCAGCCCTCCACATTTGGAGGTTTGACATTCACAGATTTGATTATTTGCAAGTTTCTCTAACACCTGCGCCCCCACCTCAAGTGCTTCTTTTTAGGGGGAACCTTCCCTCTTGGTGGCTCCACTTAGGCCACATAGCCCTTTAAAAACCACCTCTGGTGGTCCTCTTCCTCTACCAGTCTCTGCCTGGCCAGCTAAGGATGGCTCTTTGCCCAAATTCTCAGCACCACAAACCCTGTACCCATGTCCCACACACACCCAAGGAAGGAGATGGGCAGGAGAGAGGAAGTACAGGACCACCATGCCAACCCTCTCCTTTCCCTGACCTGGTTTAGACCCTGGATGCCCACTTTCCCCACCCCTGCCTCAGCCCTTCCCACAGACACACACATTTTGTTATTTGCGAATTTTTCACTTTTGTGAGGAGTCCTGTGTCGCTAACCCTAGCAAATGTGGAGGGCCAAGTATATATACATTTGCATTATTTCTAGACCCTTGCAGCAAAAATCTTCAGAGAAGTCACCTGACAGTCATCTTTGTATATTTGAAGAGATGTCATGGAGAAGATGGAGTAAAATTGTTTTCTGCTGCTCCAAATACCGGAACACAAACCAATACATTCAAAAGAGAAGAAAAAAGAGTTGCGCCTAAACATTAGAAGAACTTATTCACTGTAAGAACTGTTTGACAGTGCAATAGACTTTCTTTGGAAGGAGATGGACTCTCTGTCACCTCCCAAAGGTCTTTAGACAGAGGTTGGATGAGCATTCTTCAGGAGTGCTTTAGCAGTGTACTGCATGGCAGGTGATTGGACTAGGCGGCCTTTGTAGCCCTTTCCAACTCTATGATTTTATAAGGCAGTTTATACACACACACGCACGCACAGAGGATATAAGTATTAAAAATTCAGCTTTCAAACATGTAAGACAGTAATACAAACTATGTAAAAGCAGCAGCAAAAATGTTCGATTTATTCTCAAGTGACTTGGGAAGCAAAAAAACCAAAATCTTCACTGGCTCTTCAAAAGAGATCAAGGAAGAGCACATAGTGGACTTCTTCCACTGCATATTCTGGAACTTTGAGGGCACCATAAGCTGAGACCTTCTCTCAGTGAATTGCAGTCTACCTTCACAGGGGACAGAGCAAAGAGCAAGGTTTCACTGGCAGATCTTACGACTCTGGGTTGGTTGCACTAGATATAAAACATGAAGTGTTAGTTAATGACCAGAGCCATTTCCGCATCAGGCTGTTATAGCACTATGATTCCACTTTCAACATCCTATGGAATCCTGGGGTTTGCAGTTTAGGATGGGGGCCGGCCAGCCCCTCCCTAAACTGCAAACCCCAGGATACCATAGGATGTTGAGTGGAATCATAGCGCTATAACAGCCTGGTGCGGAAATGGCCCTGGTGATGTTTTTGTGTTTCTCATGCTTCTTGTGGGGATTGGTCCCAGTCATTTGCTGAGCTTCATTACTGAACAAGGACTTCAGTTCTGTTCTTTCTGTCTTAGTCCAGCACATAATCTACTAGGTATTCAAAATAAGCATGAAGCCTTCATTTTAAAAGAGTGGTGACTGAACTCTTATTAGATATTGTGCATTTGAAATTTTGAAATGGAGTGTTTTGTTGTAAATTTTATAATACTTAGCAGAGCTTAGAAGAGTTATTTTGTGGACCATAATTCCTACCAAGTGGGAAATTATAGTCCACAAAGTACTTTTTCCAAGCTCTGTGTCACATAGATTTCTCCAAAGTGATGTGCACATTTTTAAATAAATAAAACTTCAGAGAAAAACAGAACAAGACCCTACAGAATTAGGCCATTCTCTGCTGAACCCTAGATACTTTCACTATATCAACCATAGATAGTTCCTCCTTTTCAAACTAATCTTGGCTATTTGGTGTGACCCTGGCATTTGCTAATATTATCTTATCTATTATCTTATCCATGTTTGTGCCTCCAAAGCCAGTTCCTGTCCATATTTTTCACATTTCTTTGGTGAAGGTATTTCTCATACTTGTGTAAGTTTGACTATATATTAAGCAGTACCATTGTGGATATGGAGGCGTATGCAACCACTTCCTGAATGCTTTTAGCATTATTATTCAACTTGGCCTTCCATTAACTGAATCATTTGAGTCATTTGATTCAGTTAATCATACTGGTTTATATCATAATCATATTGGTTTATATCAGAACTTTTTTGCAAATGAAAAAATTAATGACTTCAGTGCCATTTTCACTTTCTGATTTATACTCACTGTATTTGTGTTATTTGGAGTTAGTAACAATATTACCAGTTCAAAACAAATGAAAAGCAACATGACAGAAGCACAAACTTTGTGAAGGTCTGAGTTGGTCAGTTTGTTCATTTTGAAATGTGTTGGCTTCCTTAATAGAAATGATAGATTAACACACACACACCCCGATTTCCTTATTTTGTTTGTATTTAAGGTTCAAGCTGCAGGGAAATTTATCACTGTCTTATTGGATCCCCACTCCTATGAGGTTGTGCTTTGGGAATCCCGCTCCAAGTTGGACTTCAACCAATATGCACGCATTTTAATGGACCGTATGTTTGATGTCAGACTCCCAGAATATGACCCCAATGAAGAAAAGGCTATGTTAAGAATGTAAGTCTACCTCTTAAAAACATAGGAAATACTTGTCAATATGCCTGACCATTTCTAGCACACCGTAGAACAGATTAGCATCTTACCTTAATCATGACACTGGATGAAGAATTCACATGTTTATCTTTATCAAAAGTAAACATTCTATGGCCTTTGAGCAACAATGTAGTCTCTATAGATGCCCTATAATAATAGAAAACTTATTAAAAATGGGTTTTCCAGTCCTGGAGGCCAACAGGAACAGCTGTATTAACATATAACAGTGGCCTCTGGCTCTCTAAAACCTTGAGGGACCCCAAATCAGACCTGGAAGTAGATTTCCAGGTTATTCTGATTTTATGTTTTTAAATATTTTGTGTTTTCATAGAATCATAGAACTGGAAGGGGTTCTATGGGCCATCAGATCCAGTGCAGGTACACTGATCATCTCTTCCAAGAAAGCCACTAGTTTGCACTTGCTCCTAGTGTAGTCAGTGCAGTTTTCTGGCAAGAAAACAAACATTGCACATAGATTGCAACAGGTAATGACAAATTCTGCTTCCATCCCTGCAATTATTTTTTCACCCCTTTTGGACTATCAATAACTCTTACTGATATGGCTGTGGTTATGTAGAGGATTATGTAGAGTAGCTGCTAGCTCTGCCGCCAAGTGATTCAGCAGAAGCTCCACCTCCTTATATCATGTGCTCAGGAAGAGCACATGGCCCCAAACAAACATTTTTGCGTCATTTCTGGGCCTGTCGTGGCCTATAGTGGGTGCTAAGGCTCCAAACCTGGCAAAGTGGCCCATGTCTGAGTTACATACTTAATACTATATTTATTATATACATGTTCTGTTTCACACTGCTAATGATGGAAGGGTAGAGCAGAAGGAGCAGGAAGGGCAGCTGTTTCTCCTGTCTCACTTAGCCATTCCTCTTTCTTTATTTATATCCCACCATTTTCCCAGTTTGGGAAACTGCACAGCAGTTAAAACAAACATAGTCATGCTGAGATTTGTACACCATTTGCTAAACTACTTCACTGGCTCAGGTGTGATACAGGAACCATTTCTTGTTGCCAGTGCTGAAGTAAGGTTCAACTGGCAGATGATTTGACTTCTGTATATGGAATGCAGGGGTGGGGGGTACCATGTTGTCATTTGCTGCAGACAACTCTATCAAAGAATGTTCAATAAAGAATCCTGCAATTTCTTACTTTCATTCTGAAGTAAGAAAGACTCGGGTGGAAGTGGTATAGACTTGGGAGGCAGTAACATTAACTCCAGTACATATGCAACAGAGCCAGTGTGCTATCGTGGTTCGAGTGTTGGACCAGCACTGTGGGAAACTGCAGTTTGAAACCCTGATCAACCGTGAAATCCCGCTAGCTGACCTTGGGAAATCACACTCTCTCAGCTTCAGAGGACGGCAATGGCAAACTCTCCTTGAACAAATCTTCGCCCCAAAAAATGCATGATAGAGTTGCCTTAGGTTTGCCATAAGCTGAAACTGACTTGAAGGCACACAGTAACAACATGTGCGAAAATAGGTCTGTGCTAAATGATATATTTGAAAATGTTGTGTGGTTCTTATTCTATTACACCATTAAAAAGTTCTTTACAAGAAAAGGTTTTTGAAAACAGCCCAGCTGTGCAGAGTCTTCCTGTCTGAATTTTGTATTTTTAAAGGTGTCTGGTTTTATTCACTTCTGCTTTTAAAATCTTCAACATAGCTACAAACTTCATTAAACTCTTTAATATGTGTTGTGGGGGGGGGCTATTTGAAAGCATAAATAGTCAGAGCTACAAGTTTATGCTGGCAAATGATACGCAAACAAAACTACCACAGAAAAACTCACATTTAGATGGAAATGAAATCATCTGATTGGAAGCACCAGAAGAGTATTTTTACAAGTCTAGCAGCACTGTTGTTGTTTTTTTTTGGTTTTTTTTTTGTGGGGCAGGGGGAGCAGAGTAGACAGCAGAATATCTCTGTGAGTTATGCATTCTTGGGAATAATCTTATATTATGCCAGCAGTTGTATCAATGATTAGTTGAAAACTACAAGAAAGAACAATTCCCACTGAGAGTAACTGTATCTGACCCATTTCTCTGAGCCATCTAACTGGTCACTTGAGAGTTAGAAATAGTTGAGAGCTGTAAATGAAGCAGCAAATGATCAGAAAAATGCAGCCAGTATTTTGTGCAACTTGGCAAGAGATCCTGGGGTCACCTCTTAGACGATGTGGTTCGCTACTTGAGGCAACAAAAAAATTGTTTTCTAAAAGCATCCAGACTGATAAACATTGACATAAGTGGCTATTTGGCCACATCTTCCCCTGCAATTTATATCTTTACAAATCCTAGAAGAGCTAGTCTAAGCAATTTGAAAAGACAGAGATATGATTGGGAAGGCTGTAGTTGGAGGAGCAAGCACAAGATCCCAAGTGAAGCATCTCCAGGCGGGACTGGAAGAGATCCCTGTCAGAAGCCCTGGAACACTGCTACCGATCATTGTTGATAGATACACCAGTGCTCTGACAGTATAAGGCAGCTGTCTATGTCCTTATTATCCCATGTTCCTGATTTTGTTATCACCATTACCAACCTATAAAAATATCTATATAGCATTTTTAAGTGTTCTAAGCATTTCACATGCAACCCAGTAAGACCAGAGTGGGAAACATGTCCTCCGCAATGTTGTTGGTCCCCATTTCTCATAAGCCCCACTTTGTGCATATGTTCCTTCAAGTTATTTCCAATTTATGACAACTCTAAGATGAACCTATCATAGGGTTTTCTTGGCAAGATTTGTTCAGAAGATTGCTTTTACCTTGTTCAAGTCTGAGAGAATGTGACCTGTCCAAGATGACCCAGTGGGTTTCCATGGGCAGTCAGGAATTTGAACCTTCATCTCCCACAGTCCTAGGCTGTAACTCTAACTATTATACCACACTGGTTCTCACAAACCTGTCTGTTTGGCTAATAATCAGGACTGTGGCAAATTGTAGCCCAGGAACAACTGAAGGATCACAGGTTCCCCTTATCTGCTCTAAGGTAAGTCAGTATTAATATCTCCTGTCCTGCCAGCGGGAATGGAAGCTGAGGCTGAGAGTGATTGACTTGCATAAGGCAACCTAGTGAATTTATGCAAAAGTGAGATTTGAACCAGGGGCTTTCAGATTCACAGCCACACCAGCTGAGGATACTTCTGTGTTAAAACATTACAACAAGAGTCCTGATGTAGTTGGTGTATTAGTATATTAAAATCAGCACCTTTCTTACTGCATCCCAATGAGAAAGATTCCAGTGTTGTAGTAGATAACTCTGTTAGGTAAAGGGGCATGAAGGGCAAATTGAATTAGTCTCAGCAATGTAAACGAGTCAAGCGTCCTCTCACAGGAGTGGCTTGTTTCTTTCCATGTGAAACTTTACTTGGAGAAGTTTCCTGTTGACTGAGTGTGCCAAGAAAAACAGGGGATAATTACTCCCTCAGGGTGTTACTGGTATTGACTCTCAGGGAAGAGTCAATGCAGTTGTGGTTAGAGAAGTCAGTGCAGCATACAGAGGAGAGAGATAAAAGTGAAGAGCCCTGAGTTCAAATCCTTATTCAGAAATGAAGTCTCATTGGATATCCTCACAGGGTCATTGTGGGGATAATAGAATATCTACAAGATATCTGAAGGACTGTGTCTCCCTCTTTGAGATTGCCTGACTTCTAAAATCTTTTTTTAAAACTGCCTCTACAATCATTTTTTTCTTTGTGCAATGTTTCTATTCTCACAAGAGGAGCAAAGATGAAGCTATGCCACTGAGACTATTGCACAGGTGCAGCTAACAGCATAGCCATTTCAGAACAGTCCCACTGCACGATGTGTCCCAGTGCACAATGAGTTCTAATGTGCCACCTGTCCCAACGCACAACAAAGTTAAGTATGTC
Source organism: Ctenosaura bakeri (assembly GCA_948474755.1). Classification (NCBI taxonomy): domain Eukaryota; kingdom Metazoa; phylum Chordata; class Lepidosauria; order Squamata; family Iguanidae; genus Ctenosaura; species Ctenosaura bakeri. The sequence goes on along the minus strand of CAOLHI010004339.1, from coordinate 105,852 downwards.
CCATTGCGTAATAGGAGCCCCCACTGTGCAAAAAGGACATCTTGTATGGTGCCCTATTGTGCCTCGTGCATCCTCACAATTCACTAGTGCGGTTGGATATCATGGGAGAAAATGAAACTGATTCATCAAGTTAATTCAGTACATAACACAACCCGTTGCTGATTCCTGCTGTGGACTCCGTTAAAATGTCTCCTCCCATGCAGCACTCTGAATCAAAGCTGGAAGGTAATGGGTCACAGGTAACACAGTAACCTATAGTGAATTACTATGCAGGTGTAATAAAGGCCATTTCTGCACTGTTGTAGTGCTATGATTCCACTTTCAATATTCTATGGAATGCTGGGGTTTGTCATTTAGGGAGAGGCCTTTAGAATTCTCAGCCAGAGAGCTCTTTGGTCTCAGTAAACTACAAACCCCAGAATTCCACAGGATGTTGAAAGTAGAATAATGGCACTGTAACAGTTTAGTGCAGAAATGGCCAGTCAGAACAGTGTAACCCTGGATATATCAAGCAGCATTTTCTGATTATTTTCAATTACCAAAGGGCATTATCATATGCATTTTAAATATAATGTTTTGCATGTTTTAGTGTCCTCCCCCCCCAAAAGGTGACTGTGTGTGTGTGTGTGTGTGTGTGTTAATGGTAATGAATTACTTTGGTGGTTCTGTTACATATTTCTTAATGAATTATTTTTCAAAACGTAGCTTTCCAGTGCCTGCTGTAAATGAAGCCACACTGCTGACTCCAATAAATCTTTAAATTTCCCACAATGTCATAGACGTTACATTTCTCCAGGGCACTATGGGAAATTAAGTGAGCGGCTGGACCCCTCTGCTACTCAGTGCTGCTTACACAGCTGGTACCGCACCTACCACCTAAGAATAGGGCCCTCTGGAAGATGAGGTCCCTTCAAGCCACTCCTTTCTCCCAGCTAAAAAAATTCTCAGATTAAACACTTTTTAGTTATCTTGCAGTCCTGGAGCATCTGGATGCCCCCAAGTCCCTTTTGGCAGATCCTCCCTCACCCAGCCACCCCACAAACGTCTGAAGGTGCAGTTGAAAGGGAAACATGGTGACTTCTTGCCAATCTACAGCTGAATAGTGGCATGCCCCATGAGCAAAATTGGGCCTCCAACCAGTTGCATAGGGATGAGGGGTGGGGGACGGTTGCCCAGGCAGCAGTGTTTTTGAGGCATCCCAGCCTGTAGCCATGCCCCTGTGTGCCCTGGCCATGCCCCCACATGCTTTGGCCATGCTCCTGCACCCTGGCCATACCCCCATGCACCACAGCCCTGCCCCTCCTGTCCCCCCTCCGCACACTCCAAGCTCTGCCACTGTCCCCAACAGCCACTGCAGTTGTCCTTTCCTCATCTAAACTATGGGCTCTTCATCCCAGGAATAGTCCACCATAGGCAGTACTGGGTAAAAAAATTAATAGGCACCACCTAAATGGCATGTCACACACTCTCAGCCTCAGAAAACCCAGTGATAGGTTTGCTGCAGGGTCGCAGTAGGTTGGAATTGACTTGAAAGTACACAACAGCAACACCTACAGAGCAGTCATATTTTGTAAACATCTTGCTTCCTATGGACAAAGGTCAGATAATATTTGGTCCTCCAGTTGTTGATAATCTACTGTTCCTAGCATCCTTCTCCATTGACAAGGCTGCTATGATTGATGGGAAATGGAGTCCAACAGCATCTGGAAATTTCAATTAATGGTAGGGGGAACCCTTCAAACTTACCCTTCTCAGTCCTTCAAGATGTGGACAACACAGCTTGAGAATGTTGCTTTGCTTGTAACAGGTATTGAATGAAAACCAGTTCAGGAAGTTTTAGATAGGAAGGAGGCTGAAGTTTCACAGAGTACCTATTGTTTCCACAGGACTCTGCAAAACCAAAATCTTTCCTCCTTGACCAAGGCAATGTACTTCAACTTGCGAACTGTTCTGCTTTCTGACCCAAGTAGAACCAGTCAGCAGTGGAAAGAAGAGGGTCTCTTTCACCTCTCCTACAGTACAATGTTCAGGTGAGTATGACCTTATTTTGAAAAGAGGTGAGAGCAGTGCCACTGAGAACAGGTTCAGGTCTTTGTGAACATATTTTTCAGTCCTTCAGCTCCTTGCTAGCAGCTGATCTGTATGACAGGTGGGAGCTGCAGGTGGATAAAAGCCAGTAGGCCTGGGTGATGGATTTATCCCAATAGGGAAAGAGGCTATGTAGAAAGGCAGTGGAGCCAAGGAAAGGCCTTTATTGTGCTCCCCACCATCTCTGACTTCCTGTGGGCTGGGAAGAGACTCCAGAGACCTACTGCCCAGGGGTTTTCCTACTGGGTGCACCCACACACTGCTGGTGACAAAGAAGGTAAGCAGGCTGGAAGATGGAGAGGAGAAGAGTGAGGTAGCCATTTGCTGTGGCAGGTGTAGGAGAATGGAAGAGGGTCTCTAGTACCTGGAGCAGCCTGGAGCCTGGCTTGGCTGGAGGCAGGAAGACTTTCCTCCTTGGGTCAAGCTACTTCATTTGGCAGCTGCAGGAACAATTCCTGAGGAATCCATCTTTCTTTCCTGGCCCACCTGTTGACAGTTTAGAGCCCCTGGCAGACCAGGTAGAATCTGAAGTTTTGTATACCAATATTGTTTCCTTTTAAATTCACCAATTTTACAAAAACCTGTGCAATATAGTTAGTCTCCAGGCCCTCTTCTGGTCCTCTGGGACTCAGGGTCACCCGTCTATCAGCCATGGAGGAAGACAATGAGATTTTCTTGGGGCCAACATCAGGGTCAATATCATAGGGTATGTGCTCAGGCTCATAGTCTAGCAAGGGACCAGTGCCAATTCCTGAAGTTCCCTGGCCTTGATTTCCCTCTTACTCGCTTGCATTATCCAGTTATCTGCCTCCAGTAAGCAACAGAGTCATGAGAGAGGAAAGGAAAAGCGGGTACCGGCTTCCAGCTCACCAACTCTCTCTGCTTGAATGATTCTGCATATGGGACCTTTATACTGAGGGCAAAATAAAGAAAGTCACCACGGAGTGGAAAGGAAGGGAAGCATAAGGAGCCACAGTCTGGGATATAATGGAGCTTAAAGAAAGCAAGGGGAAATACTAGGAAGGCATAGTGGAAGATCTGATACTGAAAAGAGAATGGAAGATCTAAAGTAGAAGGCTAGGGATGATTCTTTTGTCTGTAAGTGGTACTGACAAACTTTAAATACAGTGGCCCCTCCACATTCACGAGGGTTCAGGGTGCAGAACCCTCGTGAAAGTGGAAAAACTGTGAATAACTGCTCCCCACACAATTGTCCCATTCCCATCCAGAACTCCCCCTTCCCATTCCCTTCCCTCTGGCCCCAGTGCTCCCGGGGCTTGTGGGGAGAAAAAAAGACAAGGTAAAGGGTTTACTGGTACTTTCCCCTCAGATGGAAACAAGTGGAATGCTGAGTTCTGGCTTTCTACATACTTCTGTTTGCCATCTTGAGAAAGGAGATTCTTCTCAGAGAGGAGGGATAGGAGCAAAGAGAGCACTTGGCTAATCAGCGGCCATTACATAGCAGAACATGCAGCCACATGGCAGAGTAGACATGCCTTTGGCAGTGGGGGTTGGGGGTGGGAGCTTTGCTCAGCCAGAACAAAAAAACATCCATTTTAAACACAAGCCTCACAAGCCTGGGGTGAGGAATGCAAGGGAATGGGAAGAGCAGAATGGAGTGGGGAGGCAAGCTCATGCCTCACAAATAGTCAAATTTACAAAGGTCAAACCCATGAGTGTGGAGGAAGGACTGTACATCAAGACTGTATTCTTTAGATTACAAGCATTTTAAAAAGTATTTTTCCCTACTTTGCAGAGCTGGATACCTGACACTCTATGGCAATGAAGGGAAGGATTATGAAGATGTCTCCAATCAAGCAAAAGACCTGGCTCATTCACTGGAAGTATATAATGAGTTTTATAAACTAGACCGTTTTTTGATGAAAGCTGCCCGCTCCAGCCTCAGTGCAGGTTGGTGTTATTGGTCAAGAATGATCACACTCACAGCGTCAAACTGAGAAATTCATAGTTTAATGGTCTCCCAGTCTTTGCAATAGCAGCTAAGCATGGTTGTGTGTTTGTAGTGTGCTTGGTCTTCTTTCTAAATGAATGTAATTTAGCCATGGGCAATTGTAGTCTTCCAGATGCTTTTGGAGTGTAACTCATATAATTCCTCACCACTGGCTGTTTAGGAAAGATAGGATTTGCAGTTGCAGGGAAGCTATGTTAGTCTGTTGCAGCAAAACAATAAAAAGTCACATGTGGTACCTTAAAAACAACAGATATATTATCTTATGGCTTAACCTGTTGTGATCTACAGTCCGCTCCATCACAAGTAGCTTATGCCAGAATAAATCTTTATGGGCACTAGGTTGGTAAATGCTGAACTACACCTACTTGCAATGGAAAGAAGGAAAGAAGGAAGTTCACAAACAGTAGATGGCACCATTGTGTAACTTTTCAGTGTCTTCTAGGCAGTTTCAAAAACATATTTCTGATTGTCCATTAGAATGATATTTGCTGTGAAAAGAGAATGACTGTGGCCATTTCCGCACTAGGCTGTTATAGTGCTATGATTCCACTTTCAACATCCTATGGAATCCTGGGGTTTGCAGTTTCAGGAGGGGCCAGCTGGCACAGGCATTCACTGTGTAATTGTTCAAGCTGCACAAAATTCTCCCTCATATTCCAGGTGTAAAATGGAGAAATGTATTTTCTGGGGGAAAGCATGTAGCTAACCGTTGCTTATAGTTTGCTTCAGTCTTACGAATGTAAGCTGTGTCTTGTGTACAAAACCAAAAGAAGCAGGAACTGTATGTCCCATTTTAGAATCCAGTGCAGCTCTTGAAATTCCAGCTTTCCAAAGTGCTCTGGCACTCCTCCACAATTTTTACTGCCAAAAATGCACGTTTGGAGAGAGTTAGAAATTTTTGTTTCTGCTTGACAATACTTCCAAGTGCCTTTCATAGCTCTCTGAAGTGGGTATCCTGAAACAGCAAGAAAGCCTATCCCCCAGGCCCCAAAGACAGCTGGGAACAATGCAGTATCACTTCTAGTAGTTCAAAATATTGACCATGGCGGTGTGATGCTTCAGAGGATGTTGAACTAGTAAAAAGCAAACAGACAAGCAGAGTCAGGAAGTAAATAATTAAATGTATATGTAATAAACACCAGAAAGTTACAATAGGTATACCAAATCGATCAATAGTCCATATATAAAACTGGGAAACCCATCCCAGTTAAGGTCATACAGTTTTGGACCTAGCTTTCAAATTCTTGGCCAGCTGTGAAGCTCAGTTGATGACACCACAAAAATTTCTTTCTTTTAAATAATTCACTTCCTGGTTATTTTAATAAAATCACTTATATTGCATGTTTCAGTTCTTATAAGAACTCCCAATATCGCATCATGTTGTTGTTGTATGCCTTCAAGTCATTTCCAACTTATGGTAGCCCTATGGTGAACCGATCATTGAGTTTTCTGGGGCCGAGAGTATGTGATGCAGCCAAGGTCACCCAGTGGGTTTCCATGGGGGAGTGGGAGCTGAACCCTAGTCTCTAGGGTTATAGTCTAATGCTCAAACTACTATGCCACTCTGGCTCTCAGTCATATCATAATGGTATAGCATACTTATCAGGCTAAGTAATAAAAGAATGATACTTAAAGTAAAAGAATCAATTAAATATTTAGGAATAGATATTACAAAAAATTTACAAGGATTACAGGAAAAAAATTATAAGAAATTAAAATCAGAAATTAAACAACAAAACAAAAATTAGAGGATTATAAAAATATAAAACTATCATGGTTTGGTAGAATAGCGGTGGTAAAAATGAAAATACTACCTAAAATTAACTTTTTGTTTAGAATGTTACCAATAAAAGTATCAGAGGAAGAATTAAAAGAGTTGCAAAGGTTATTAAACAATTTTTGTAATGGCTATAAGAGAGCGAGGATTAATAAGAAATATTGGTACAAAAGTCAAAAAGAAGGTGGCCTGGGACTTCCAAATCTAAAATGGTATTACTACGCAAATCAACTGAGGTATATTATAGAAGGAGTTTCAGGAAAAGGTGATTTAGAATGGTTAGAGATAGAAGATAGGAATACTGAGATGAAACTGGAAAATATATTTTTTATGAATATTTCAAAGAAAGAAATAGAAAAGATAGAAAATCCCTTTATAAAAAATATAATAGAAATATGGAAGAAGAATAAAAGAAAATTATTACCCAATATATCAATATTAACTCCGATAGTAATGATGGAAAAATTTCCAATAAATTTAAGAGAAATAATAGAAAAAGAAATAAAAAAACAAAAAATATATAGATTAAAAGATTGGATGAAAATAATGATTAATAAAGATAAAATGAAAGAGAGATTGCAGGAAACCAAAATATCTTGGTTAAATTATATACAATTAGAGCAATGGACAAAGAGTATGAAAAGATATGTCAAAGATTTCAAAGAATATACTAAATTTGAACAAATTATTATTCAAAGAGAAAATATGCAAGAAAATGAAATATTAAAGGGTATTACAAGTGAAATATATAAAATATTGATAAAAGAACAAGAAGAGGATTATTTTAGAAAAATATGGGAGACAGCACAAAATATAGATATACAAGAATGGAGAAAAATTTGGAAACAACGCCATTTAAAAAAATTATCTATAAGAATAAAAGAGAATTATTATAAAATAGTTTGGAAATGGTATTTGACTCCAGTAAAATTAAACCAGATAGATCAGAAATATTCAAGATTATGCTGGAGAGGATGTCAAGAAATTGGTACATATATGCATATGTGGTGGAATTGTAATAAGATAATGGAATTTTGGATAAAGGTCTTTAAAGAGATAAAAGAGATAATAGGAGTTGAGGTACCAGTATGTCCAAATATAGGGTTGTTGTCTATATATAATAAGGTTGAGTGTACCCAGGAAACGAAGGAGTTAATAACAAATTTGTTAACTGCAGCGAGGTTAATAATAGCAAAAAAATGGAAAATAAATGAAGAATTTCAAATAGAAGAATGGTACAAAGAAGTGTGGAAAATTGCAATTAATGATAAATTAACATGTAGAATTAGATTTATGAAAGGTTTAGTAAAAGGAAATGATTTTGAAGAAATTTGGAAAATATTTTTGGAAAAAGCTTTGATAAGAGATGGTAAAGCTACCCTTTCACAAGAAGAATGGCAATTTTGGAAAATGGATTAAATAAAAAGTTGGCTCTGGGAGGTGGGTTATTTACCTTTTTTGTAATAATAATGTAGTGTATTGTTTAAATTGAAGTTGAGTTGCATAATTTTGTAAAATAAAACAAACAAACAAACAAACAAAAAAATAAGTTAAAATATAATCGGCTTTGGGGAGTAGGTTTAAATAAGTTTTTTACTGTAATTATATAAGAGAGAAATAATAATGTAAGTTTGTTTTTGGTTGAAATTTTTTTGTTTATTATTAGCTGTATCACATGGTGTTTTATTTTTGTGTCAGTGTTCTTTTTTCTTTTCTGTATAATTAATAAAAAAATTAATCAAAAAAAATACTTATCAGGTTAAAGTGGGATAGCCTCCATATATACTTCTTTGCCCTCCTCAGAGAAAGGGCAGGATACTGTTGTGGTTATAAAAATGCAGCATCAATATTTTGCTATCTATATGCAGGGGAGAAGAAAAAATTTGACAGCATCAAGAAGGATCTCTGGAAGTTACTTTCAGTGAACTGCCTGGATGGCAGAGCTAACCGAAGTGTATGGCTGGACAGCTATAAGCAGCACTTGGTTGACCTGGGAGTGGATGAAGACATGCAGACTCGGGCAATGCTGCTCCAACTCTGGAGCACTCAGGTAGAAAATGCAATCTCAGATTCTCAGTGAAAACTTTTCAGTCATGCTTCTGACTCTATATTGTGACATGAGGAACAGTGAAGGGTCTGCCTTGCACATGTGTGGATCATGAGAAGCTAGGGTCATGAGAAGTTAGGAACATAAATATTTGTAGCCAAAATATTGATGTAAGGCAGATATTGCTGACAGCTGATGTAGTGTAGTGGTTTGAGTGTTGCACTAGGACTCCAGGAGACCAGGGTTCAAATCCGCATTTGGCCATGGAAACTCAAGGGGTGACCGTGGGCAGATCACACACTCCCAGCCTCAGAGGATGGCAATGACAAACTCCCCTGAACCAATCTTTTCAAGAATCCCACACGATAGGGATTCTTTTCAAGAATCCCCCATGACAGGTCAAGAATCCTCTTATGATAGGGACGCCATAGGGCTGTCATAATTTGGAAATGACTTGAAGGCACAGAACAACAAGAAAGGCAGCTTTGGATGTTAATAATGAAGAGTGTGCCTTGGACACAATACTCCCTTGCAGCATAATGCTCTGGTTGTTGTTAGGATAAAAATGGGGCTGAGTGGGTGGGGAAAATAATGTACAATACTTATAGCTCCAGGAGATAAATGGGATGCAATTAGTTAAGAAAGCTATCATTGGAAAAAACACAGTTGTCACAAAGAAATGCATGCATTAAAATAGACTTATAGAATGTCTCAGACCACAAACCTGTACATGTTTACCTATGAGTAAGTCCCACTGTGCTCATTGAGGCTTACTTCTGAGTGTGCTGTTGTCGTTGTATAACTTCATTTATGACTTATGGCAATCCTAAGGTGAACCTCAAAGGGTGTTTGCCTTTGCCTTCCTCTGATTAAGAGAGCTTTGGCCATTTCTGCACTAGACTGTTATAGTGTTCTTATTCCACTTTCAACATCCTATGGAATCCTGGGGTTTTCAGTTTAGGGAGGGGCCTCAAGAGCACTATAACAGTCTAGTGTGGCAATGACCTTTATCTCACTAGCCTGTAGTCTCACAGCAGTTATGGTGTTTAAGGAAATGGAAACATATTGGCATACAATCTATCACACTGTCTCTGCAGTAACGCTATTCTGCCAGTTTGGCGATGCACATTTCTGTAATCAGTCTTCCACGCACCTCTGCTGTGACACTGCCTCCTTTTCTATGTCTGCACTACCCAATGCATGTACTATATTTTTATATATTTGATTTTTTTTCTTTGCTGATGTGCAATTTCAGCATGTCATGAGACTTCCTTCCATCATTTTGGCATTGCTTTTCCTGTTATGCCTCCATTTTGGCGTTTCGCTCTTCTGGAATCATGGTTTTCCTGCCCTGTTGCTATTTTGGCATTTCACTGTTGCAGCATTACATTTATACCAAAAGTAAAAAGTTAAAAAAAAATTAAAATGCTTACTGGGGAATGGAATAAAAGCAAAGTTGCTCACCTATTCATCCTGCTTGGGAATAGGGCAGGGAAAAGAGAGAACAATTCCCACTAACACTATATGACTGCTACAACATTGGAACAGCTGAATGAAAGGATCACATGAGAGGGCAATGATGGAAAAGTAGCATTATTGAAGCCATTAACAGGTTTTTTCCCCATGAAGGGAAAGAGAGAGAGAGAGAGAGAGAGAACCCAGTAATGGTGGGAGTGCAATCCAAAAATGAGAGAGTGATGACATCCTGTGAAAAGGAGAGATCAAACATAGAATTAAGTGCAATCATGTAAAAAAACCCATTGTATGATAAAGCCCTCAGAGAATGTGACTTGCCCAAGGTCACTCAATGGGCTTCCATGGCCAAGCAGGGATTTGAATCCTTGTTTGCAGACTTATATAGAATCACATACAGAATCACTACACCACACTGGCTCTCACACTATGCTGGTCCTCATATATCTATCTATCCATCCATCTATCTGAATGACTGCATTGTTATTCTGAATTGAACATTCCTCTGCAGGAAAAAACAAAATCTCTCTCAAAGTACACAGTAAATATCTCCCAATTCTAGATTGCTATAGGTTACTATTTCTGTTCTTTGGCATTGTGCAGCTCTCACACCTGCAAGTACATTAAGAAGATTAGTAAATCAAAAAGATGGTGTTAAAGAGAAGAAAATCAGTAAACTAAAAGTCTCAAAATATAAAGTTTATGCAGATCTCAAAACAAAAACTGGAACTGAAGGGAGGAGAAAAATACTTTCAAATTAGGAATGCTTCCCTGTAATATGATTCTTTTTTAAGAAAATCAGAGGTGATGGGGGAATCTAAATTCCATTGGGAAAAATCTGTGTATCTGCATGAGAGACACGGCCTATTCGCATTACCCTGTTAAAGTGCCATGATTCCACTTTCAGCATCCTATGGAATCCTGGGGTTTGCAGTTTCGTGAGAAGCATTCAGAATTCTCAGCCAGAGAGCTCTTTGGCCTCAGTAAATTACAAACCTTGGAATTCCACAGGATGTTGAAAGTGGAATAATAGTACTATAATAGTATAGTGTAGAAAGGCCCATTGAGACAGAGCCCACAGTTCTGAAAATTCTAAGTGAATCTTCTCAGTTCAAGACTGAAAGGGATTCTTTCAAGGAAATCTCTTTACTAGCAAGGGGTCTCCACATTTCTGGCTTTGTATTCTTGTATTGCTTTACCACAAGAAGTAAATTGTGGTCATACAACACAGTCTACAAAATGGCTGCAACCTTGTACTTTGAGCTCAGTATTGAAGTAACTGAAGCGTTGGGGAGAGTGAAAGCAGGACATTGTAAAACCAACTGAGAAAGAGAGTAGGCAGAGAAGGAAGCATGTCCACCCTGGCACAACTTGTAAAGTTATAGAGTATGCAATACCAGACTGGTGTCTCTGAATACAAGACAACTTCTCATGTTCAAACTGACAATGATCCCAAAATCACTGCCTGAGCAATTCATCACTTTAAAGTGAAATTATAGTGCTATAATTGTGTAGAAGGAAAGGGTCCGAAATCTCCTGTAGGAGAGTCCCTGCAGGCTACTGACAATATTCTAGTACTCTTTATTATTACTGCTGCTACTACTACTACCACTACTACTACTATTACTACACACACACAAACACACAATATATATATATATATGTATGTATGTATGTATGTATATATACTTCTCATTCTTTCTTTTCTTGTCCTCTATCTCTGTTCTTTTGTACTGAATCACTCACTGTTACCTATTTCTACAATATGTCCCATCCCTTTCTTTGTGTTACTGAATTACCCTTCCCATTTGGCTGCCTCAGCTCTCTTTTCTTGTTCTACATATATTGCTACAAGTAGAGCATGTATTTTGCCAACAGTAGGTCATGAGTTCAGTCCTCTGCACCTTTGGGGTGGTTGGGAGAGGCTATCATCTGAAAGCTTGTAAAGCTGCTGCCAACCAGTATAGCCAATACCAAACATCAATCTTTTCTGAATCACATCAATCCGGAATGATGCAATTCAGAAAAAGAAAGCTTCCTGTAGTCCTAGGGGAACACTAATAAGCAGTTGTTTTCAGGGAAATTCATTACCGAATGTCTGCTTGTCTCTCTTTAAGAAATCCCTAGACTATTTCCCAGACTATTTCCTGAGAGTCCCAAAATATAATTTGTAATTTGGGTGGGGGTTTTTTAACAATAATTTTTTTATTAACAAAAAATTTCCACCGTTATAAAATTTATTATCAACTACTCTGTTGGAATTAGTAAGGCCATATGTCGTATTTCGTGGAAGACAGACCTCTCTGTGAAGTCTTCTGTTTCAAAGATGAGGAACTTCTTATCCTCCAGATGTTGGGCTCCAGCTCCTATCAGCCAATGGCTAATAGCCAGAAATACTGGACTTGTAGTCCATCAACATCTAAAGGGCCACAGTTCCCACATTTCTGGCCTGTTGGAAAAAAACTATCCAAGTCCAGTTTAAACATAAAGGACCATATAGGAAGAAAGCAAAAATACTGATACAGCCTGTCTAGTTGCAGATTGAACACAGCCTTCCCTACTTGTAATCTTGGATTTGACAGATACAGAAAAAGGCAGCTACAGAATTCAAGCCCCAGAATGGGTGTGTCTACCCAAGTTAAATGTGTTCCTACATGGGCCTGAGACACATACAAACTTTTCAAGATTCTCCATACATCTTTTAGGGTAGTTCCTGTGCTGTAGGGTGAAATTGAGTTGAATGCTAATTACTACAATTAATTTAGGAGAAACTACATTAATTTAAATCAGTACATATAAGTATTATGCACAAGTTTCTTTTCTTTACCTCATTTGGTGCAATATGCAAGCATCTCACTTAAAATGCAAGCATACCTCAGTTAAAAAAGTCAATGTGGTCCTGGACATCACTTCTCTATCAGAAAATTTGGTACCAGAGGCAGAAATAACATGGAAAGATTAGGGATAGGTATCTACATCATAGAAACGAAGAGAATTTCAATGTGTTGCTGCAAACTTTTAAACCAAAATTAACAGAAAGCCCATGTGAAATGAAACAACCAGGTAAGGTAAGCATTGCATAAGTAAATGAAAATATTTTCAGCTTTCTAGAGATCATTCAAAACCTTATTCCGCATGTATTCAGAGAGTACTTTTTCTTTAACTAACTTCCACTTTTTTTATGATTTCTGTTTTGCTGCCCACACTTACAGTTCTGTGCTCTTTAATATCTGGGAAAGGTTGGTGAGGAAGGATTATTGGCCTTTAGCCCTTTTCTCTCTGTTTTGTTGTTCACCCATACGCAGTAAGGGATTCTGGAAGCACATGCTATTTACCTTGCTTGTTGTAGCCAGGCACAAACAGCTACAGTACACTGACTAGAGCAGAATTTATTTGTTTAATTTATATCCTCTTTTCCTCCCATATGAGATTCAAAGAGTAGAGCAGAATCCCAAGCTCAAGCTTTATTGCCTTATATACTGCAGACATGCTGCTGCAACCTGGAACCCAGGGTTTGTGTTAGTCCAGATCCCTCCCTCACTACCCAAAGAAGAAAAGGGAGTTTGTCAGATGTAAAAAGACAGCCAAGATCAGGCATCACAAGCTACAAGCATAACTTTTTACGTGCAAAGCTATATCATTGACATGACATCCTAGTATTACCCTGCTTTCTGGGGGTCCCTTGGAGGACACCTTGATATGCTTCATGTAAGGAAGGGTAGGGAGCTTAAAAGAGCACAAGTGATAGCAATATGAGAGGCAGGGTAACCCAGCAGGGTCTTTTTTACCCAGTTTTTATGGGGTGAGGCCAAGCCAAAAACCAGACAAGGGTATCAGATAAAAGATTTTATTGAATGAAAATGTCTCACGCACCAATGCAATCACTCACACAAGACCTTTTAAGAAGTAAAAGAGTGGAGAATGGATAGGAGATGTAGTAAAGACATTGTAGATGGGGTGATACTTCACCTCTCCTGAAGTCCTTGGTCTGGGAAACAGCAAGCAAAGTGGAACTCATCAAAGAGACAACTAAGGGGATTACTCAGCTAACAGAGAAATGGTCTGTTAGCATAGCGGGGAGTTATCAAAAAAATTTCTCAAAAACTAGGACTACTTTTAGGGGAAAACGTACCTTGAGGGCAAATCCTCTCCCAGGGAGAACAATAGACACCGCAAAGGAAAGGAAGCTCCACAATGGCAACTCATTTTGTATGATGGTTTTATGATGTGTTGCCAATGTTTCAGGATCTTCGGTTGCAATGGGTTGTAGTGTAAATTTATGTAGATGGTCCTTGCTTTGTATGATTTTTCCAACACTGGTGCTCAACTTGGGGAGAAGCACGCTCATCACCTCAAGTTGGCTCCTCTGTGGCTGAGGACCCTTAGTGTACCATGGGTTTGCACAGCTTGAGGTCTCCTTGTTCTACGTGACTGGGGATTTCACTGGCCTCAGTTCTCAGTCATTCAACCGTTTTTTCCTATGTGCTCATCCGGGCAACCTCTCTGGCATGGTGAATCACATTTGATATTAAAAATTGTAGGCTCCGGGATAGGGTGTGCCAGTGGGGTAACACCAGTGAACTGTGATGATAGACCATGAGGCTCCCATTGAACATCATGTCAGTGTTGCATATCAGGATACATTGTGCATTGAGACATGTTGTACATTGGGGCCACTGTACAACAGCCATGCCACTGGCTCCACTTGCACAGTGGTCCTGATAGTATAGCTACACCTCTGCTCCCCTCCTGAGAATATACATATTGCACAATGGAGCAATTCAACTTTACACAATTGTAAGTCAGTTTACGATGATGTAATTTCCCAATGGGATGCCAGCTAGGAGCTTCTTTGTCAGAGGTTTTGTTAACTGAGTTATGCCTATACTGTTGATTTTCTGCTTATTCCCCCCTACCAAATATTCCTCTTCCTTGCATTGTACAGCAATTTCCTCTAGTAGATAGTTACAAGAGTTTTAAGGAATGCAGTCTCCAATGAAGTGGAGGAGACTTTATATTTTCTAAAGCTTGAATAAACCCATTTGCTTACAACATGAATAATGGAAAACCCGTGTGCACTTTGTTCCCCCCTTTAAATGCCTGCACTTTAATTAAAAGAGCGGCCACCTCCTTGAAAACTTGAGCAGAATAAACTTGCACTTCCCTTTTCTAAAAAACAACATGAATTATTTATGGCTTGCACTCCTCTCTATTGGATTTAATGTACTGTAGAAGCACTTGCTATCAGTGGTGATGCTATATTGCATTTCACTTAATCATCACAATTTTGGAAAAGAAAAGCAGATAGTGCTGGGCCATCAAATATTATTTCCTTTCCTCTTGATTGAGCATATTTTCTAGGTTCTAAATAGCTCTATCACCATGGGTGTGGTGGTTTGGGGAAGAGGTGGGAACCAAAATGAGGTCTCAAAGTAGAGACCTTCTCGTCTTAGGAGATCCTAACTTATATGAAGCATTTATTTGCTGGCTACGTGAGGACAGAGGCAAAGGGCCACCACTTTCAGGGGCTGGCAAGTTAGCTTCTGTGCAGATAGCCCCATATCCAGTGTGCCAGCAGTAGAAATGGGTGATTGGCTGGCTGGAGGGGGGCATCCCAGTGTGGGCACTTGAATCGTAAAATTGCACAACCATAGGATCATAGAATAGAAACAGCTTAGGTCCAGGCTATTTGAAAGACCGTGTCTCCCTGTAGAAGCCAGCTAGAACCTTAAGATCTGCTGGGGAAGGCTTTCTCTCTGTCCTACCACCATCCCAGGCTCGCCTGGTGAAGACACAGGAGAGATCCTTCCCAGTGGCTACTCCCACCCTGTGGAACACTCTTCCATAAGAGGCTAGGCGTGCTCCCTCCCTGCTCTCCTTTCGCCAACAGGGAAAAACTTTTCTCTTTAAACAGACTTTCACATAAGCCAGGCAGCTTTATTTATTAGCTGTTGTATTCGAAGATCCTTTTAAGTGATTTTATGATTTTATATCTGTTTAATGTTTTTAATGTATTTAATTATTTTTAATGTGCATTTATTGTTGGAAGTTGCTAGGAGAGAGGTGGCCTAGAAATACAATCAATCAATCAATAGAATAGGAAAAGAGCACAACAGCCATTTGGTTCAGCCCCCTGTCCCACATGAATACACAATCAAAACACTCCTGACAGATGGCCTCCTAGTCTTTTTTTGAAAAACTCAAAAAAAAAAAGAAAGAAAGAAAGAAAGAAAGAAAGAAAGAAAAGAAAAGTAAAAAGGAGACTTTGAAATAACAAAAAAAAAAAAAACTTCCTTGGACCTATAATTGCAGCTAATTCAATAGCTGAGTAGAAGATAGATGCCAGGGACACACAATTTTGGAGGTGCTCTGAACATGGAGGGAGTCTAGTCCACGTATTATGGTCCTGTCCATATTGTCATCATCATGAAAAGTATCAGTTTTGTACTTCAGACAGAATTGAATTTCTAGATGTGCAGATGATTGCTGGGCTATTTGTCGTTTGAATGGACCATTGGACATGGACGTGGTCAAAGACATAGACAAAGATCCTCTATCAGCCAGACAGACTGTAATGCTCTGCCCATGCAGCTCTGTGTCCTCCCCCAGCCTCAGCAGCTTTTGGACCCCATGAAGGGCTGCTGCTTATTAGTGAAGACAGGAGAGGATGAAGAGGCAATTTGAACAATACAGATGTGGCTGGTCTGGTTTCTGGTGGCGGGGGACAGGATAAGAGGGGAGCAGTCATGAATATATCCTCTTGTGAGGAGTCCAGACAACTGTGTATTCATCAGAATTGCCTCCTTTCTGCATCCCTTCCTGACTGATAAGTAGCAATGACAGCAGCCCCTCCGTGGGCTTGAAAGTTGCTGGTGGAGGGGAGGGATTATAGATGGCACACAAAGTGCTACAGAATAAGGAAACTATTTCTTATTTTCCTTCACTTCATCCAAAACCAGACACACTTACATCAACGTATGTCATATTAACAGCATTCCAGCCATTATCTACAGCAGTAATAACACCTAACTGCATAGTAAATGTAACACTGGACAGAGTTTGAGTTTGCCACAAAAGGGTGGGGCGGGGGAATCATGTTTAATATGAAGGAGGAGGGTGTAAAATTTCTGAATATGTGGTCCACTTTCTTGGAAGATTAACTTAGATAACATTCTTTGCTCCACGCAGCCCTAAAGAGGCTGTGTGTAAAGAAGTAGTACCAAATTCAAACTTGTGAAGATAAAAGTGGAGAGGAGA
Organism: Ctenosaura bakeri; assembly: GCA_948474755.1. Classification (NCBI taxonomy): domain Eukaryota; kingdom Metazoa; phylum Chordata; class Lepidosauria; order Squamata; family Iguanidae; genus Ctenosaura; species Ctenosaura bakeri. Next base: position 89,238 of record CAOLHI010004339.1, on the reverse strand, counting down.
GCCACCTTGAGCTCACTGGAAGGAAGGAGGAATAATAACAATGCAGAAAACAAATAAATAATCCAAGTAAGCAGGTGGGGTTAACAGAATGACCAAAGAGAGATTTTCTCAATGAGTTCAAAAGAAGCTCCTCTCAAAATTCAAAACCAAGCTTAAATCTCATACGGCAAATCTGAGAGCTGTGGAGAGACAAAACAGTATATTGTGCCTTGAGTGGATTTCTCCTTTACACTGCCCTCATTGATTAAGGGTAAGATTCTTTCCCGGAGGGTGCAAAGGTGGAAACCATGCTCTCTCGGGCTTTGGCTGCTTCTCCTGATTGTCCTGAGTATGTTTTTTATTCAAGTATTTTTCCTATGTGTGTCTGGAAGACCTGATCTTGTTAATGTTTGTCTGGATCTAGTTTCTTTGTGCCGGCTTTCTTGTTCCTCTCTGTAAAGTGGCAGATATGATCATCATCTAATCTTGGCTCTGTAGTTCTGCTATAAAAAGAACTAAGGAGTGGGGCAAGAAATCCATTGTAAAAATATATTCTTGGTCATTTGACTCCTTCCTGTGTCAGGGCCCTGAGAAACCTCCACCAAAATTGCTAATCTCTTTCCAGTAACCAAAAATGGGGACTATTTGATGCAACCAGCTCATGTCCATCAAAGTGAATAGATGGAGGTCATGTTAAATTGCCTCTGGTAACATGCACTTTATATCAGTGGCTCATGATGTAGATCTAGCAACTTTCTCTGTGCCACTGCATAATTTAGGATGGGAGTAAGTGACTTCTAACCTGCAGAACTTCTTGTATTTTTTTCCCCATTATTGTTGAAATTTGATGGTACAAAAGCAGTTTAAAAAAAAACTTCCATGTTTGATGTTTAAACAAGCCATACAAAGCATGTGACTTGTTTTAAAAGATAATTGCATTCTTCTACCATCAAATTTTGTCAGCATGTTGTAGAAGTTGGCTTGTGTGTGGCTCACAATGAATTCCAGAGAGGAAAACTAGCCCCACAGTCTGCTAATGTGCAATGTCTCTTCTTTAGGAACATAGGAAGTTTACTTGTTCCAAATAAGAAAATTGGTCCATCTATGTCTCTATTGTCTGTACTGACTGGCTGTGGTTCTGTAAGATTTCAAACAGAGTTCTTTTCCTAGTTCTGTTGGAAGTGCATAGACTGAACCTGGGACCTTAACTTCACGTGGTAAACTTAATTTATTGTAAACCACTTTTGCTTCCATGCTGGAAGAAAATGGAGTATAGATTAAATACATACATTTGATTTTGAAGAAATTTGGAAAATATTTTTGGAAAAAGCTTTGAAAAGAGATGGTAAAGCTACCCTTTCACAAGAAGAATGGCAATTTTGGAAAATGGATTAAATAAAAAGTTGGCTCGGGGGGGTGGGTTTATTCACCTTTTTTGTGATACTAATGTGGTGTTTTTGTTTAAATTGGAGTTGAGTTGTTTAATTTTGTAAAACAAAAAACAAAAAACAAAATAAAAAAATAAAAAAAAGTTAAAATATAATCGGCTTTGGGGAGTGGGTTTGCCTTTAGAGATAGTTTAATATGTTAAGTAAAAAGATTATATTTAGTAATAATATTAGATTAAATTTAAGGGAAAATATAGAATTAAAAATGATATTACTATAATAATAATGAGAATAATGAGAATAAGAATCAGAGATAGGTAATAAAAATATATAAGTACTCTGATATAGAATAAGCTGAATAAGTTTTTGATTGTAATTATATAAGACAGAAATAATAATGTAAGTTCGCTTTTGGTTGAAATCTTTTTGTTTTACTATTAGTTGTATCACATGGTGTTTTATTTTTGTGTTTGTGTTATGTTTTTTTCTTTCTGTATAATCAATAAAATAAAAAAAAATAAAAAAAAAGATTAAATACATACATTTATACAAAAAGTAGAGGCTCTTTCACTTAGCTTCCTGGCAGTTTGTCTCTGTCTAGCAACATACTTGTGTGAGCTGGAAGACAAGGCCTCACACTGGTAATAGGAATAATGAAAGTCCAGTTACAGGCACAGAAAAATGAAAAAAAAAGAAGGTAAGTCTCAATAAAGCTCAAGATGGAACAAAAGGAAGGCTTGGAAAGAAATGGAAAAAGTTTTGATCTCTCATATTCCCTTTTCTGCTTTGATCCAACTTTAGAGTGAAGGATAAGCATTTGTTGTAAGTACTTTTTCTGCAGTTAGCATTCCTAAAAGCCTTGGGTTTGCCAAAAAAGTATTTAGCTGAAGGATACCAGAAACTGAAAGGAGCTAAAAGGAAGGGCTGTTGCGTTTTTTTTCAGGCACTTCTTGAGGAACATATGCTTCATGCACAAAAGAGCCTGGGTTTAATTTATGACATCTCCAGATAGGAGTGGGAAAGCCTCTTATCTAAAACTCTGGAGAACCACTGCCAGTCAAGTATAGACACTACAGGATTAGATAAACTGAAGATCTAATCCATTTTAAGGCAGCATACTATGTTTTTCACTGTGCTTACAAAGGACATTGCAATCTTTGCATAAAAATTGTCCAGGGAGCCCCCACATGATGGACCATAAGTATCATGTCCAAATTTTGCATCTTCCAGTAATTCTCAATCTTTCTTTTGTTAGGAAATCTCCATCTTCAGCATTCTTTCCCGGATATACTACTGCCTAGGCTCCTACATGTGTGTGTTCTCAACCTCTACTAATTCTTATTTTATAGCCTGTCTCTGCCCAGTTTTGGTTGTTCAAAAACTGCAGTAGTCCTTGAGGACTGATAATGCAAGTCAGGTTGGAGGCACTAGGCATCAGTGATTCAAAACCAAGGGCTGAGTTAGAGCTGGTAAAGTCCCAAAAGCTGAGGCAAGGCCAAAATTCAGTCAAGCAGAAGATCTGCAGTTGAGTGGAGAATTCCCAGGCAGGCAACTGGCTCCAATCAGCTCCAGAACAAAACTGGAAGACTAGTTAGACAAGGCATTATTCATGTCTTGGGTCCTCATGGACATTACTTTTTCATAAATCTAGGAGAAAGGAACTGCGAATGAGGAGGGGGAGGACTGCACTGCAATTTCATCCCAAAAGGGGTCTCCTCATGTCATATATTAGTGCCAGGAAGAGTTGTCCACCTATTACCTGACCAGTGTAGGGGGCTTCAATCTGGATCACACCCTCAAATGCTGGCCATTTATGGGGGCCATTTATGTGGGAAAACTAATCTGCTGCAGTGATATAGATACTAATACTGTCCTACTATCTAGCTTGACTCTGAGGGCTAAGCCTAGGCCTTGAAAACTATCTTAGGCTCCAATCCTTTGATAAAGAGTGAATCTTTTAAAAACAGAATCTTTGACCATGCAGATTTTTTGGGCCTACAATTCTCACCATCCCTATCCAGCACTGCCAATTGCAAGGGATTGTGGAAGTCATAGTCCAACATATTTGGAGGGCTAAAGGTAACACCTGTCTTAAAAGGGCCTCAGGCGTTTTGGTGGTCTCTAAATGGGGTCTTTGTGTATTTGGTTTAGTATCCTAAGGCTTTTCTGTGCACGGTCTGTGCTATGTGGTGGATTATCCCCATACTGGTTTGAATACATCAAGATGTTACTTCCAGATCTAATCTCAGTTCAGTGGATAGGTTGCAGCTGTCAACTGTGAAAACTTTGAGGTTATGGCTAATGCACAGAGCTCTTTAACTTTGGCCCTTTCCACACATGGAGGAAAAAACAGGCAAAAACACGCTAGGACGGACCTTACCTGCATCCGGGTAAGTCCGTCGCCGTGTGGAGCAGCGCGTTTTCGCTGCTCCACGCTCGTCAGCGTCCTGCGGTGTCCAAAATGGTGGCTTATGGCTGGCGGAGGCTCTCCACCAACCGGAGAAGCTCGCCAGCCAGAAAGCCCGCCCCCGGCAGATCTGCAGGCACGCCCTTGCGCGCATCTGCAAATCTACACCGGGTGCTGCGACATGGCTGCACGCTGCTGCACGCCCCGTGCCTTTTAAAAAACACATAAAAAGTGGTTTTTAAAAAGCATGCGGTGCCGCCACTTCCGGTCGCCCTAGCATGGATTGGGGTGTGGAATTACACTAAAGTAATCCGCCCCAATCCATTTTACGGTGTAGACTACCTTCGTCAGAGGTCACGCTACACCGTTTTAATACCGCCGTGTGGAAAGGGCCTTTCTCTACACATTCTAAAAATGCATGGATGCCAATGCTTGGATAGGGCTCGAGTGGGATAGATAGTGTATATACCCTACAAGTAATGATATCACTTATATGCCAGAGCTGAATCATGTTGGAAAGAGAGGATGTGGTTGGTTTCAAGGCTAAACATTTTTTTTCTTCCCAATCTTTGGTTCACATGTATGTCTAAATGCATTGTGCCTGACCAGCTCTCTTTGGTTATTGCCTTTTTGATAACGTTATTGTCAGATCTTTCATGTTTCTGAACAGGCCAATTAGTTCTGGGAATACTGCCATTAATAATGCAGAAGTGCCTGAAAGATATTTCACAGCTTTTCAAGGCATTTTTTCAAGACCTGTTGTGTCGTTAATTTACTGAACTGCCAGCAGAGACCTTTCATATTGTGGATGAAATACATCTTATTTCTTTAATGAAAATGAGACTTACATTGGCTCGTTTCCATGTGGTACAGTAGTTGTTCTACTTGTACCTGTGGTATTTTTTTTTTTAAATGGTTCTGGAGTTATTGTAAACAATGTTTTTCTTTTATTTTTAGAGTAATGCAGGACCTGCAGTTTTCTGGCTTCTCTTGTTTCTTTTAAAACACCCTTCAGCTATGGCAGCGGTTCAAGGTGAAATGGAAAGAATATTAGGATCTAGAAAACAGACAACTGGACAACTGCAAGGGATCAGTCAGGAGAAATTGGACAGCACACCCATTTTTGGTTAGTAATCTTTTGTTCAGTGTCAACCTCAGGTAATTTAACACATTCAGTGAAATTGTTAACTATCTGTCACTACCACCAGTAAGTCTTGGAGCCTTGCTTCCTCCATCTGAGGTGACCCCTTTGCCTTTAGGTTCCAATCATTCATGGCCCTAGGATCACTGGATTTCCCATAAGCTCTCTGATTATGGTTGCATTGTTTCCAGTTATCTCTATAGTGGTGTGATAGCTATCTTCACGGACTGCCTAGTCCCCTTATCTTTAAGAATTCTGTGTAATTACTTGGAGAAAATAAATTGCATGTGCATGGATGGACTAGCTTTTAAGTTTAGGACATAACTTGGAAAATTTATTTTTTGGACTATAGTTTCCAGAATCCCTCAGAAAGCATGGCCACTGACATTATTGGAATTGAAGTTCAAACAAATACATTTTTTCCCTAAGCCCTGGAGAGTTTAGCAAGTCTCGTGAGAAAATTCTGTGGAGCGATTCCTTCCTTCCCACATGCCCTTGTTTTAGCACCTGGTGTGCAGACACCATTCTAGCCAGCTCAAGGTATTTTACTGTCTGAGTCAAGTTGCATAGTTATTTTAGGGCATTTATTTAGGCTAGTCATCTTATATTGGCATCTGAGACATCCTTCTTTCTGATAGTACAAATGCAACAATAATAAATAACCAGCAATCATCTGCCCTTTAATGACATCCAATATTAGCTGCCTGAGGCATCTCCCTATTCTACCTGGCCCTGAATGATACGCTTTGGGGAGCACCTTCACTGATAGCCACAGGAAAAGCCCTTTCATGTAGGAAATAATGTATCATTCTGTCACACACCACAGCAGAATGTTCTTGTATTTCATTGTGGATCTATGTTCAGTCTCAATCAGGTTGGGAATCCATGTGAAACTGAGCAAGGCTTGAAAGAGTGGATTTGAAATACAGGACTGTCAAGCAGTGCCAGCATTAGTTTTCACAGACCCAAGGACAGCTCCCAGCAATAGATGAATGATTATGTGTGTGTGTGTGCCTTCAAGTTGCTTGTTTATGGTGACCTCATGAATTTCACAGCGTTTTCAAAGAATGCTCAGAGATGGCTTTGCCAGTTCCTTCCTCTGAAATATAGCCTCCAGCGCCTGATATTCATTGATGGTCTCCCATCCAAATATCAACCAGGGCTGATCCTGTTTAGCTTCCAAGATCAGACAGGATCTGGTGCCATTCAGGTACTTCGGCTCTTTGTTGACACTAGTTAAATGTCATCCTCTGTAGCTGAGAGAATGTGCTTTGCCCAAGGTCACCTAATGGGTTTCCTTGGCCAAGCAGGGATTCAAACCCTGGTTTCGCTAAGTGCTAATACAACATGGCAGTCCTCTTCTGAATCAATTGTGCCAAGAAAATCACATGATAGATCCCTCCTTTAGGGTCACCATAAGTTGGAAAAAAACTTGAAAGCACATAATAAAAACAAGAACAACAGGTTAAATGTGTCAGATGCAGGTATAGTTTCCCTCCTTTCTGAATCTGAAGTTAGCATAGGGGGCCCAGACCTGGACCTGGATCACAATACATGGATACAAAAGGTTTCTTTTGTTTTCTTCTAAATTTGACCCTCTGCTAGGGTTAGAGAAAGACTATTTCCACACCGCACTGCTACAGTGCTATTATTCCGCTTGCAACATCCTGTGGAATCCTGGGGCTTGCAGTTTAGTGAGGGGCATTTAGAATTCTCAGCCAGAGAGCTTTTTGGCCTCAGTAAACTGCAAACCCCAGAATTCCACAGGGTATTGAAAGTGGAATAATAGTGCTATAGCAGTGTTGGGCAGAAATGGCCAAAGAGAGAAGCTGTGTAGGAAATGATGTGAAACTCACTTATCATTTCAGGGGCCAGTTGAAGCCCTTTCTTTCCATGTGTGGTGATCCTGATTGCATTACCTCTCTGACACTTGTTGGGAGTATAGTGTAGCTGCACGCTAGGCATTTAATGTAGTCTCCTCTTCTATCCCAAGTTATCTAGTTAGAGTCAACATCCTGAGAGTTTGAGCAGAATCCTGATTTGGAAATCTGTATTCCAGCACTGGGCATCTACCTGGTATACCCTTTGACCTGTCAGCAGAGAGACTAGTGGAATGTGGGATCACGTCAAGCTCTGTGTTGGAGTATTTTCAAACCACACTTGTGGCAAAGTTAGATATCAAACCTTTTTTCTTGGGATGGCCCGTTAGGTACTGCTAATTATAAGGCATCACAAGAAGGTTGGAGGAATGTAGGATTGCTAGCTATACAGGTCTCCCTTGTCCAGAAATCAATATCCAAAGTGTAATGAGTTGCTTGGCCGCTACTGTCTCTAATTTGTTTGCCTACACTTCACCGTAATGCACTGTAAATCTAAATTGCTGTGGAGCTTCTCCTGCAATATTTATGTGAGTATGTGATTATTGTTAATGTGGGCTGGTAATGGGAAAGAGAAGTGTTTGTGAATTAGACTGGCCAATGCTGGAATCTAGCAAGAGCTTACATAATCATTAAAGAAGCTGAATGCTCTCTGGTACTTTTTTTTTTTTTTAAAGAAAGTTTCTATTGTTGTTGGCTGCATAATCTAGTCCAGGATTTCCTAAGCAGCATTCCCCAGAACCCTAGGATCCCACAGGAGATCATTAGGGGTTCCAAAAGAGATTGTGACTGAAAAAAAAAACTTTCTTTGTGATGGAAATATAATAATTTTAATACCAGGTTTACCTGAGATCTGAAAATTATTTCAAGGAGTTCTCCAAGTTAAAAAGGTTTAGAAAGGCTGATCTACATAGTTCATCCAGCATGATACCATGGCATCATGTGCCTAGTCAGACTACACTGCACGGTGACATCACAAAGGCAATCAGTGTCAGCTCTGCCTCCTGCCCTCACTTTGAGTAGAACATTAGGAATATTTTTTTATCACATTTTGCAACCAAAATTACCTTTCCTTATCATCTTAGTGTTGTTATCTGCCATTAAGCTGGCTTCGCCATATGGTGACCCTATGAAGGAGAGTCCTCTAAGAGACCCCGTCATCAGCTACCCTGCTGTGTGATCTCTCACTTTTCCTACTGTCTTTCACCTTGCAAGGCATTACCATCTTTTTCCAATGAGTCATATTATCTCAATATATGTCTGAAGTATGACAGCCCTAGTTTACAGCCTTTAAGCCCTACATTGTATAACAGTGTAGGGCAGAAAGGCTATTATGTGCTATTATTCCACTTCCACTTCCACATCCTGTGGAATTGTAGAGTTTGTAGTTTACTGAGGCCAAAGAGGAACCCTCTGGGTAAGAATTCTAAATGCCCCTCCCCAAATTGCAAACCCCAGGATTCCATAGGATGCTGAAAGTGGAATAATAGCACTATAACAGTGTAGTATGGAAAGGCCCTTGGTTATCTTGGCTTCAAGGGAGGTTCAGGCCTGATTTGCCCTAGGATCCATCCATTTGTCTCTTTAGCTGTCCATGGTATCTGTAGAACTCTCCTTCAGTATCACATTTCAAATATGTTGATTTTCTTCCTGTCAGCTTTTTCCACTGTACAGTTTTCACACAGAGACTGGAAATACTGTGGAATGGACAATTCTGACTTTAGTATTCAATTATGTATCATTATAATTAACTATTTTCATGTGTTCATTATCCATCTTAAAGTTCTGTAAATGCTTTGTTGTCATAATTTTTGTTTTCTGGATGTTCTGTTGTAACCTGCTTTTACACTTAATTTTCATCTTAGCCCTACATAAATATTTTTATGAAAAGGTAGCAGGGGGACAAGAGCCAGTGTGGTATAGTGATTGGAGTGATGGACTAGGACAGCAGGAAACCAGGATTTGAATCACCACGTGGCCTCGGAAACCACTGGTGACCTTGGGCAAGTCATACTCTCAGCCTCAGAGGAAGGCAAGGGCAACTCCCCTCTGAATAAATTGTGCCAAGAAAACCTTGTGGCAGGTTTGATTCAGGATCACCTCAAATCAGAAATGGCTTGAAGGCCCACAACAACAAGTTGGGGAACCCTTAGATCAGTTCTGTTCCAAGATGTGACAGATGCCAGTCCACAGTCCATTGGCTACCAGTCCCTGGTGGATTTCTAGGAAGGAATGAAACAATTGGGGCCAACGAGCACAAATGTGGTATTGATTCTTGGCTCATTGGAAAATATTGCTGCTCGCCTACTCATATCATTTGAGAAGCACTGACCAGTCACAGCAGCCTTTCATTGGAGAATTTATTTGGCATAACTATTGAGTTACTACATCTGTTCCAAGCAATGCAGGCTCTTCATTAATACAACAGTTTCTCTGCCATTAACCAACTCTTCTTAAAGAAAGTAGTCATTAACTGTGTTCAGAATTGCTCTTAACACTAGGTTGGTTTGTCTCTGCAGTGACACATTTTCACACTATACTTCTGCTAAAGATCAGCATATGCCATGCAAAAGACCTTTTGCAGATGCTAGAGGAGATGGCCAATCAATTTGTTAAAACCGAGAGAACGTTAGTGAAGACTAAGACTGTTTGTCCCAAATGCGACTGCTTGGAACTAAGAGGCTCTCTTGACAGATTGTCATGTCACATGGTGAATGTAGGCTTGGACAGTGCCGCTTAAATCTGCAGCTTGGAAGTACATGATTGAATTTCTCCCCATCTCACCTGTCAAAACAAAAATCCTGACCCATAGAAAAGTAGCTTATTGGAGAGAAGGCTTGTAGCTTAGCTTTCTCCTTACTCTGTAATTTTCTGTGTGTCAGGATTACAAGACAAGGAAGGTGAGTCGTTCACATCTTCTGCCACTGTACACTGTAATGACACAATCCAAGTACAATTTGACCTTCTGAATGAACTTTGAACATGTCCCCATAAGGGAAGTGGGTTGCATAAAAGGCATTTCCCAAGCTATATTAGGGATAACAAACTCTCTGCAGCATTTAGCTTTTAAAACTGCATAGTGCAAAGCATTTACAACCTGATATCCATTTTCTCTCAGCAATTTGAATCCCGTGTATTTTGAGTTCTGTGGTTAGTTATGTTCCCTATGCCTACTATGGACATGAGCTGGGGTTTTGACTGTTAGAAAACCATATGTTGTCTGGGCCGTACACATTTAAGTCTCATTCTTTCATGAATTCCCTGGAGTATTTGCATAAAAGCAGGAAAAGTCTATCACAAGTCACTTCCTACTCCTCTTTTTGTATACTGTAGAAGTGGGGGCAGCTTCACACTTAACATGACTCCTGCATTTGCCACAGGCCCATCTGTGTTATGCACATATCCTTCCCAAAGCAAACATGCAAATAATGAATCATGCATTCTTAAATGCCTATGTACATATATTTCAGGTTGTGGTTCAGTCAAGGCTCAAAGAAGCATGTACACAAATTATATTTATTATATTATTGTCCCGTCTTCTCTCTGAGTCCTAGAGTATATCTACACTAGAAAACTATAACACTTTAATACCTCTTTAAGTGTCTTGGTTCCACCAGATGGAATCCTGGGATTTGTAGTTTAGTCATTTCTTCTGAATTCTCTGCTAGTTGTTTAAGGGACTGCAGTGGAGAATTCTAATTAACCTGCCCCAAACTAAAGATCACAGGATTCCATAGCATGAAACGATGGTAGTTAAAGTGAAATCAAGCCTCTATAATGGTGCAATGTGGATATACCCTTAGCATCTAAGACAGAGTAGGAACAGGAGGTAGCTACTGTGGGGCGAGGGGGAATGAGGATATTGACTTCCTTCAGGCCCGCAAACTTCTAGCATTGCAGTAACTTAAAACTTCTGTTAAGCATTTAGAAATGCAGTTTAGGCATCCAAAGAAAAGAAGCAGGCAAAGTTACAAGGCAATGCAAGGAGAGCAAATAAAAGCATTCCAGATGGGAACAGTTTTACCTTTCTCACTCTCTATAATGCTAGAGATTTGGGGACTGCAGGAAAATTTCATTTTGTGGGCCACAATTCTTTTGTGGGGGGAGTATGTCTTTATTTCCTTCCTTCCCCCATAGCTACCCCACTGATGGGAACCTCTGGCTCTGTAGACATTTTGGAATTCAGCTCCCATAAGCTCCAGCCAACATAGCCATTAATAAAGAATTATGAGAGTTGCAGTCCCTATGGAGGTCAAGAGTTTTTAGCCCTTCGAATGAAGGAGTTCAAGGTGGTATGTGTTGTTATTTTCTTTTAACCAGTGGCATAGGGATGGGGGGGTGATGGGGGCAGTGCGCCCCTGGTGGCAATTTTTTAGGGACACTGCGGCTCCTTGCTTGCCCTCCCCAACACACCGTAGCCCCAGCCCCACATGCCGTAGTCCTATCCTCACACACCGTAGCCCGGCATGCCGTAGCCCTGTCCCTGTGCACTGTAGCCCCCCATCCACTGTAGCCCTGCCCCAATGCACCATAACCCTGTGCCTGCATGCCGTAGCCACTGTGGTCATACCCCCGCACACTCCAAGTTCTGCCGCTGCTTTAAACTTATAATCACAACAGCCAAGTGAGCTGCATGCCAAAGCAAGGAACTGTACCCATCTCTTTGGTGCTAACCTTTACTGTCTGGCATTTATCCTTGGTTCTGCAAACTGTTTAAAAACATAGACCTGTTGTTCACATTGGTTTTATGGTGATGTACCTCTGGCAAATGCTTTAATGCCTTTACTAGAGTTCATATTACTTTTCATTTGTTGCTGGTTCAGGAAATAATAGGTATGCCTGCATTTTCATGCAAATTTGGAAAGCCATTCCATTCAGGAATTTCAGGAAGAGATTGCATCTTTGGAAACTGAGACATCCTCTCCTTTGTGCTTGGATGCAAAGACAGCCACCCACGCCTTTCTTCCTCTGTTTCTATTGGCTACAATAATTTCCCCCCCTTTGGTTCTCCTCTTTGTGCAGACAGCATATTGAATGAAACTCTGCGTTTGACAGCAGCTCCTTTTATCACCAGAGAAGTCCTTCGAGACATGTGTCTGAGACTGCCAGATTGCAGAGAATACTGCCTGAGAAAGGGAGATAGGCTTTGCCTATTTCCGTATATAAGCCCTCAAATGGACCCCGAAATCTATGAGGAGCCAGAGGTAATGCAGTGCCATTTTGAATCATATCCCATGTGTCAAGTTTTTTTGGCAGGTTCCTTTCGCTGTATGCTTTTACTAAACTGGAGAATTGTGATGCAATGTGCAGCATCCTTCCCATGGGCTAAGATCAGTTATATCGTGATACATTTTGGACTGCAGGCACTTCTCATAACAGTCTCCATAGCCAAGTCAGCAAAGAAAATTGGGGAAAAAATGCATGCAGCTATGTTAATCCATATCAACAAACCAGTTCTGGCAGTTGTCATCTCTGCCAGGAGCATGTCTTCTGGAAAACTAATGGGAGATAATTGCCTGCTCAAGACCAAGCCCATCCATGATAACATCACAAATGTTGTGATTGACTATGTTAATCAAAAACAATAGTAGGTGGCTATGGGAAGCTGGTAGCTGTGGCCCTTTCTGCACCGGCCTATTAAAACGGTGTAGAGCAGTGGTTCTCAACCTTCCTAATGCCACGACCCTTTAATACAGTTCCTCATATTATGGTGACGCCCAACCGTAAAATTATTTATTTCTAATTTGCAACGCCTCCCCCCTGGCAAAGGCCACCTCGCCAGCCAGGAATGGGGGGGCGGGCAGGGAGGGAAAGCGGAGCCGCACATCTCCCCCAGGAAAAAACTCTGAGAACCCCCCCCCGGGCTCTGCGTCGCTCTCGTTTCTGCTGGGGGGACAGTGTGGGAAAAGTTTCCAGAGTGTCGACCCTGGCCGGGGGCGGGGAGAATCCCAGCACCTTTGTCTTTTGTGCCGGGTGCAGCTCACCCCCCCGGAAAAGCACCGCCTTGCGGCTCCCTGGCCCTTCCGCAGCACCCCCCTCCGTGGCGAGTGGGGCAGGGGCTGTGGCAAGGAGGGGGCCTGCCTGCTGTGCTGCCACCGCCCCCCCAAGCTGGCCCGTCAGACGGGAGGTTCCCCCAGTAGCGGAGAAGGGGAGTGATTTCAGTACCTTCTGAACAAGGGGCAGGAGGACGTGAGCGTGTGGCTCCCACTTGCACACCACCACCGAGGAGGGAATGGAGCCTAAGACCATCGGAAATACGTATTTTCCGACGGTCTTAGGCGACCCTGTGAAAGGGTCGTTCGACCCCCAAAGGGGTCGCGACCCACAGGTTGCGAACCGCTGGTGTAGAGAGACCTCCAACGGAGGTCTTCTGCACTGTGAAGTGGACCAGAGCAGACTACTTTTTGTAGTTCCGCACCTCAGTCCACTGCAGAGCAACCGGAACTGGTCGTGCAGCATGCTTTTTAAAAACCTCTTTTAAGAGGTTTTTAAAAAGTACGGAGCGCACAACCCCATGTCGCTCCAGTGCCACGCTCAGGTGCAGGTTTGCAGGTGCGCACTAGTGCATGCCTGCAGATCTGCCAGGGGTGGGCTTTAGGCTGGCGAGCTTCTCTGGTTGGTGGAAAGCCTCCACCAACTGGAAGCTGCCATTTTGGATGCCGGAGCAGTGGGGAGCAACGAGCTCGCACTGCTCCTCGTCCCGACGGACCCAAATGGACCCACCAAAAAGCTGGTGAGTAGCGACGGGAAGCGTTTCCCTCACCGTGTGCGGAAAGGGCCTGTATTAGCCCCCAGGAGACATTTTAGGGTCACCCCCGTCACATCTCCTTGCTAAAATTTGCCCCCAAATGCATTCCCATTTTCCCCCCAGAATTTCCCCAGATGTTCTCTCGGTGCAGGAGGACATTTTCAGCATGCTTTTCGGCCTAGGAGAGGCCCTTTTCAAGGAACAGGTTGCTTTCTCTCTCCTTCCTGGTCCAGTTCTGGGCCTAAAATAGTAAAAACATGGCAAAAATATCTCAAAGTTCCCAAAAGAGCATTTGGGGGCAAATTTTGAAAAATGAAAAAAAAAAATGACCCCTATAGGATTTGGGAAGGACCACAGAATAGCCCTGGAGGCTGCCTGGGGCCCATGGGCACATTTTGCCCACACCAGTCTAAATGGTCTGATGCTTTGCCCCTTTAAGCTGTGGCTCTGTTACATAACTTGCTCGGAACAGAACACTAGTGATAGACAACTGGCAACCCTTGTCTGAAAATAAAACAGTATTCTGGGCAAGACTGGTTGTTCTGGGATTTTTCATATCCCCACCACCACAGAAACTGGTGATTCAGTTTTTGTGCCTTTTTTTAAAGAAACGAGTTTCTAGTCCTTAAGGCTGGGAAGATGGTTTTGCAAGTGCCTGAGGAAATCTCAAAAGGGAGATAAGAGTGGGGAGGTTCTTATTTCCAGTGCTCAAGCAAGAGGGCTTGGGTGACCTGAAGAAGTTTTGGGCATCCCATGACTAGCAGAACCAGAATCGATTCTACAAACATATGGAAATGGGCCTAGTTAGCTAGGTCTATGCAAGCATGATGACTGAGAATGACAATATAAATATAAAAGGAGGGGAAAAGGCAAAAGGAAAGTCCTTCTGTATTCTGTCACTCGAATCTTCTGACCCCACAATCCCCCAGGCTGCCATTTTGGGGGACTGCATTGGGGCCGACAGCGTGGGCACAGGGTTTGTGCATGTCATGTGCTGAATATCTGAACTTTCACATGAGAACTGCTGAATTCAAAAACATTTGATCTGGAGTTATCACTTTTGGGAATGTCATTTGATGCTCTGCTCTTAGAAGAGTTTCCCAAAATATACTTCTGAACTGAATGTATGTGTGCAAACATTTAAACATTACAAAGTAATTACAGACCTGCTGGAAAGCCATTCATTTTGATTTTGGAGTCACAAAGAGTTCACACATGTGTACACTTCACCTGAGTTCTGTATCTCTGATTACCTCTATGCTCAGTGACTGGATACTGAATGTTTTAATAGATTCCATTGAAAAAATCATGGCACCAGTTGATGCTAAATTCATCTCTGCAAATTTGGTGTGATGGTTCATTCATACAACACCATATAGTAATCTATGAGCCAGTTTTAATATATTCTCACCAGATTGGATCTCCCTCACAAAAGAAAAAAATACAGTTTGTTGGATGTATATTTAATATATCCAAAATAGAATTATATAAACAATATTAAATAAAGACCAGTATTGGTGCGTTATGAAGCATGAAATTCTTATTTGGCTGTTACTGTGACAACAGCCTAAAGCACTTTTCAATGTGGTTTCCCCTTCTCAGTGTTCCCAAACTGGCTTCCTTTCCCACTCCCATTAATTTTCTCTTTGTTAACAAAGAATCAGACTGGGATTCTTTCTTCTGACAAACAGTTTCCCAGGGACCGTTGTGGCAGAAAGGATGCTGATATTAACATAATACAAGTCTCACTAAATTATTGTTTGCAATATCACACGATGCCCACCTGCATCCCAAAAAGCAAGCAAATTCCTGTATTCTTTTTTGGGTCCAAAATCAAAATGTTTTCAAATGATTTTTTAAAGAGGATTTTTTAAAGAATATTACTGAGATGTAAACTCAGTTCGTTTTTTAAAATTCACATTCTTTCCATTCCAGATGTAATAAAATTTAGGGATTATAGTAAATTCTTATAAAAATCAAACTGAAATGGATTTTTGACCCATCCATATTCCAATCTCATTTATCTCTGATTGGCAAACAAATTGAAACTTAATCCAGACAAAATGGAGGTGTTCCTGGTCCCGTGAAAGGCAGGTCAAGGAACTTGCCCTGATGGTGCAGGTTTGCACATTGGGTATACTACTGGATTCAACCCTGAGCCTGGAAGTTCAGATTTTGGTGGTAGCCAGGTACGCATTTGCACAGTTACCGTAAGTTCTTTGTGCCAGCTGCACTTCTTCCTTGAGATGTCACAGCTTGCTGTGGTGACACATGTATTAGGTATATCCCAGCTGGATTACTGTAATGCACTATGTGTGCGGGTGCCTTTGCAGAGTGTTTGGAAATTTCACTTGGTCCAAATTGCTGCAGCCAGATTGTTGACTGGGGCTGGCTACATGGAGCACACAACTCCTTTATTGCAATAGCTCTGCTGACTGTCCGTCCATTTCCAAGCACAATACAAAGTCCTGGTTTTGACCTGTAAAGCCCTATACAGTTCAGGCCCAGATTATTTGAAGTACTGTATTCTCCCTTACAAACCTGCCTGTGTATTGAGATCTGCTGAGAAGACCCTTCTCTCTGTCTCACCACCATCACAGGTGCTGTACATCTAGTGGGAACACTGAAGAGGGCATTCTCAGTGACTGCCCCCAGGCTCTGGAACTCCCTTCCTACAGAGGTTATACTGGCACCCTTCCTGCTATCTTTCTGCAAACAGGCAAAGAACTTTCTGTTTTGGCAGACCTGTTTCTGTTTTGGCAGCTCTTTGAGGACTGATAATTTAGGCAGTAAAATGGGCTTAATTTTTTATTGCTAGGTTTGTTGTGCTGCTGTGTTTCTATTGTATATGTTTTTAACCGGTTTTATTTTTTTGATAGTTTAATCACTTTTTAGCTTTTGTATTTTGTAAAATTTTAACTACGTTTTTCATCTGTTATAAGCCACCTTGAGTCCTGAATTGGGAAAAGGGGGGGGGTTGTAGTGTAGTGGTTTGAGCACTGGACTACGAACCTGGAGACAAGGGTTCAGTTCCCTGCTTGGTCATGGGAATCTTCTGAGTGACATTGGGTGCATCACACACTCTCAGCCCCAGAAAACCTAGTGATGGGTTCTCCTTAGGGTTACTAGAAGTTGGAAATGACTTGAAGGCACACAACAACAACAACATAAATATAATCAGCAGCAGCAGCACCTCAGACCCTCTCTAGAGGACTCACATATAGTTTGGGTAGGGGAGAAAGGTGTCACCATGGTGGGAAAGCACCCTAAATATAGGGTGAGGGCAGACCTCCAGGGAATACTAGCAATCTTGTTAGGAAGCTTAACGAGGCTTGCTACCAGTTAGAGTTTATGGCACCAGGCTAGGTAGAAGAATGGTATGACAGTAAGGCACCTTCCTCTGTTCTGGTCAACTGGTGGGTGGAGAGGCAACATGTTATAGATGCTCCTCTTTCTTACCTGGAAGGTATTTTCCATTCATTTCAATGGAATATTTGAAGAAAAATAAGAGCCAGTGTGATGTAATGTTTGAGTATTGAGCTAGGAGTCTGAGAGACCAGAGTTTTATTCCCTACTTAAACCATGCAAAATACTGGGTGACCTTGAGCAAGTCACATCTTCTCAACCTCAGAGAAGGCAATGGCAAACCTTCTCTGAATGAACCTTGCCCAGAGAATCTCACAATAAAGTTACCTTGAAGTTGCCATAATTTGGAAATGACTTGAAGGCACACAAGAACAATGTGAAGGAAATCTCACTGTAGGTTTTGGCTTATGTGGCTGTACGAGTTTCCTCCTACTGAGAGAAACACTAGTCCTCACTGATCTCAGTAGGTCTCTCCTAACTGTGAATGTATCTGGTTCCCATTCTATAAGTTTTTTAGAAAACAATTGTTCCTTAAAAATCCAAATAGTATCTCGCAGAACTTAAAACACTTGGACCTCTCATTTTAAACATTTGTTGTTCTTGTTGTGTGCCTTCAAGTTGTTTCTGACTTATGGTGACACTAAGACAAACCTGTCATGGGGTTTTCTGGAGCTGAGAGTGTGTGACACGCCCAAGGTCACCCAGTGGGTTTCCATGGCCAAGCAGGGAATTGAATCCTGGTCTCCAGGATCATAGTCCAGTGTTCAGACCACTAGACCACGCTGGCTCTCCAAACACTTGTTAGCTCAAGATAAAAGAAAAGCTTGTCTTACATCTGAACTTTTTATTCCCTCCTCACCCAGAAATTCAACTATAACAGGTTCCTCAATGCTGATGGCACAGAAAAAACAGACTTCTATAAAGGAGGGAAAAAGCTGAAGTATTACACCATGCCATGGGGAGCAGGAATCAATATCTGCATTGGAAAATTCTTCGCAGTGAACAGTATCAAACAGTGAGTGAAAAAGTAACTTCATGGAATGCTCATCTGTAACAGTAATATTGATCAAAAGAAAGCATTGTTAACTTGTGGCAGAAATGAAATCTCTCAAATGAATGAGGAAGGGAACGGTTTTGATGAAATGCAGTTTCAGTTGTTTCCATGTACAAATATGGATTGGGCCCACTTAAAAAAAAAAACAAGTGTAGGTGAAGTAAAGTCGAAGGCTTTCATGGCTGGATTCCATAGGTTGTTGTGGGTTTTCGGGGCTTTGAGGCCGTGTTCTATTAGATGCAGGCGAAACATCAGGAGAAAATACTAATAGAACATGGCCTCAAAACCCCGAAAACCACAACAACCTGTAGATGAAGTCTCCCATCTTTTTCCATAGAATTCATTGCTTCTTTTTCCCCCACAAATTGTACCTGAATTTCTTGTAACCCATCCAGCTGAATATAGTTGAGCTGCATGTAGTTCAACAGCTCGGTCCAGGCATTATTCTGATGTGCAGCTGGAAACATATTGTGTAGCAGGAAAATAGAGTGTACAGGAGGAAATGTAGGCTTTAGTCAGGAAAAAGTTATCTCTTCAAACAAACAGATGAAAAAAAAGAAAGAAATTTAAAAAATTAAGACATTATCTTTCAGTCTTCATAAAATTACATTAATAATAAATTGTTGGGACCAACTGTCTGATTGCTCTGTGGTCAAGGAGGATACAGGCATGATACATATCTAACTGCCTTGGATCCAGCTGTGTTTCTGCAGGCATTGCAGCAGCATCCAGCATTCCTTTTGTACTATGGCTGAAGAGTTCACTGACACAAAGGGCCTTTCTGCACTACACTGTTATAGTGTTATTATGCCACTTTCCATATCCTATGGAATCTTGAGGTTTGCAGTTTAGGGAGGGGCATTTAGAATTCTCAGCCAGAGAGCCGCAGAATTCCATAGGATGTTGAAAATGGAATAATAGCACTATAACAGTGTAGTGTGGAAAGACTCTTAGAAAGTCCTACATTTCATCACCAGATTGTGTTATGACTTTCATCATACATTTTGTCAAATCTGATTTGGTCCACAGTGCCATTACTCCACAGAGACAATGCCAGCATATCTTTAGTCAGAGCCTTGAAGAAGCTGTCTCTGTCACTTTCTGTGTATGATTGCATAAAACAACACATTATGCCAGAAAGATCAGAGGGAATGTCTTCATTGGTACCAATCTTTTGCCTCCTTGAGCAGAGGGGTGGGGGAAGCTTAGAATAAACTGACTATGTGCTAACAGAGGTTTGACAAACCTTCCCTGTCCAGCCTTTGTAGGCAGATTGGGAAAAAAATGGGTGAGATGTCATCCAAGTAGCGGCTGTGCCACCCTGGCTGATTTATCACCTTGATTTCACATCACAGCTTCCCAAATCTTCCAGTGAATTCTGGGTGTTGTAGTCTTAAAAATGACTTTTTCAAGATCTGCACAGAAGTTAGATTCAACAGCAGCAGGGCTGCTAGCTATAAAGGAGACCTATGCCCTTTCCACACCTTACCTTTGTCTGGCGCAGAGCATGGAGATCACGTGAGCAGCCTCTTGCAAGAGGCTCTCGTGTCCCTGCTGCTTTGGCTCCACAGGAGATGCCGGCCGCTTGGCCGGCAGCATGAGGGCTTCACCTCTTCCTTCTGCAGCGCAGCTGGGTATTTTCCTAGGCTGCGCTGGGGGAGGAAGCATGAAGGCTGCATCTCCAGAGCTCCACACGCAGGGTAAGTGTTCATGGAACCATGGAGGATGCGCAATCGTACACCATTTTCGTCTACAAGCCGAAAATGAACTAGTGCGCGATCGATGCCTGCCGGCCCCAGCAGCATCGCACGATTGCGAGGACATCACCTGAAATGCTCCTTGCAATCGCGCAATGCTCTGGAGGCCCTTTCACATGGCAAACGCCATGCAAAAAAGGCCCTAAATGAGATGACTTCCACAAAGGGCCTCCCGCATCACCCTGGTTGTTTTGCCGCCCTGATTTCTTGCTCCCTGGTTGCTGAATTACTCAATTCTCCACCAGTTCTCAGGCAGCTAGAAGGAAACAAACCCATCCCATTTATTTTATTTGTACTCCTTTTCACAGTTTGTCAATATTCTGGAAAGCCAAGCTCCCATCTGCTCACCAGCATCTATAAAAATGAAAAGTGACTTATTTGTTCCTTTCTTTCATCAGTCTTTCTCACTCCATTGGCAGGCAGAATTGATAGCAATCAGAAATGGTGGGAGCAATCTAGGGGGCCCTTAAGTGGCAGACATTATTCCACAATAACTTTTGTGAGTCATTTTTAGGGAAGAAAAAAACATGTTAAGAAAAGGCCACATTTTGCATTTTGCTCTAGAACCATTGTGGAAGAAAGCTCCAAATTCACATTATCATCTGTCATCTTCATTCCTCAGATGATTTCTAGATTCAAATTGGTTCAAAGACCTTTTAGAGATGGTAGGAACATGTGGAACTCTGGTCTACATTGCATCCAACCTCTTTGTAAAGTTAGAGAGATCATAGAATCATAGAATCATAGAGTTGGAAGAGACCCCAGGGGCCATTGAGTCCAACTCCCTGCTATGCAGGAACACCCATCAAAGCATTCCTAACAGATGGCCATGCAGCCTCTGCTTAAAAACCTCCAAAGAAGGAGACTCAACCACATTCCGAGGGAGCATATTCCACTGCCAGACAGCTCTGGCCGTCAGAAAGTTCTTCCTGAGGTTCAAGTGGAATCTCCTTTCCTGCAGTTTGAATCCATTGCTCCTTGTCCTAGTCTCTGGAGCAGTAGAGAATAAGCCTGCTCCCTCCTCAACATGACAACATGACATCCCTTCAAATATTTAAACATGGCTATTATGTCCCCTCTTAACCTTCTCTTCTGCAGACTAAACATCCCCAGCTCCCTAAGGCATTCTTCATAGGGTATAGCTTCCAGACCCTTCACCATTTTGGTCGCCGTCCTCTGGACACGTTCCAGCTTGTCGACATCCTTCTTGAATTGAGATGCCCAGAACTGGACACAGTATTCCAATTGAGGCCTAACCAATGTAGAATAGAGTGGTACCATTACCTCCCTCAATCTAGACACCATACTCCTATTGATGCAACCAAGAATCGCATTGGCTTTCTTGGCTGCCGTGTCACACTGCTGACTCGTGTTCAGCTTGTGATCTACCAAGTCTCCTAGATCCTTTTCACACGTACTGCTATCCAGCCACTTCCATTTGAGGGACCTCTAGGCTGCAAGACCTCAGACAAGTGCCCCATGGTCCAAGCCTTAGGTGTTCATCAGCTCCTGAAGGTGAACTACCATTCATGGATGCTGGACTATGCTTGGCTTAGTGGGTGAAGAGTTGGATAGGCATGCCCTACGTAGCAAAACTTGAAATGTGCATTTAGGGATAAACTGTTGCTAAACTGTCCCTTGCCTACAGACATCTCTACCACAGCAAATCCATTATTCATGATGCTTGCTTTTCTTTGAAGGAGCCGAGAGCAGCTTGCATTATGGTTCCTGGGCAATTTGCAGAGTCTGACCTGTTTAGCTTTAGCGCATCATGTGCCTTCAGCAAAACTTGAAGCACTTTATAGTCTTTACAGTTTTAGAAGAATTGAACAAAGTAATGAAGGGTGGCCACAACAGCCTTTGAATGGCAAGCAAATGGTAAATACCAGATGCTAAAGGATATTAAACTAAAAGGAAGGAAACCTGCTCTTCTCCACTCTTGTGTGATCTTGCAGAAGTATCTGGGGAACTGGTTCTGGAAACATAGTAGTGGATTAGGTAGATGTTGGCCTGGTCTAGGACAGATTTCACATTCTTATCTATGAGTCTTTATTTGCAGTCAAAAGACTATCAAATGATTCTAGTCTTAAATAGTCTAGTCTTAAATTTGTTTATTGATGATATTATGGGTATCTTAAGCTATGCACACTCTAGGTAATATGTGAAAGATTTACATATCAGACTAGATATTGAAGAAATATCAGTGGGCATTGTGTAAGTTTTAGCCTTATGAGTGCAGTCCTTTTTACACATTCATCCCATCTTCCATGAGTTCAAGGTATGAGCAAAGAGTCAAGGTGGCAGCAGCAGGGCTTGCCCTCCCAGTCCACCTCCACTGATTGGCATGCCTTCACTTAGAATCACAGATCATAGAGTTGGAAGAGAGCACAACGGCTGTTGAGTCCAACCTCCTGCCATGCAGATATACACATTCAAAGCAGCCCCCCAGCAAATAGCCATCCAGACTCTGTTTAAAAACCTCCAAAGAAGGTGACTCCACCACACTCTGAGGCATCATATTCCATTGTCAAACAGCTTTTACTGTCAGGAAGGTCTTCCCGAAGTTTAGGTGAAATTTCTTTTCCTAGAGTTTGAATCCATTGCTCTGTGTCCTAGTCTCTGGAGCAGCAGAAACAAACTTGCTCCATTTTCAACATAACATCCCTTCAAATATTTAAAGATGGCTATCATGTCACTTCTTAACCTTCTTTTCATCAGGCTAAACATATCTAGCTCCCTAAGCTGTTCCTCATAGGGCACGGTTTCTGGACCCTTCACCATTTTGGTCACCCTCCTCTGGACATGTTCCAGCTTGTGAATATCCTTCTTGAATTGTGGTGCCCAGAACTGGACACAGTATTCCTGTTGAAGTCTAACCAAAGTAGAATAGAGTGGTATTATTACTTCCCTTGATCTCAACACTATACTCTTGTTGATGCAGTCCAGAATCGCACTGGCTTTTTTATCTGCAGCATCAACTACTGATTCATGTTCAGCTTGTGGTCGACTAAGACTCCTAGATCCCTTTCACGCATACTGTTTTCAAGCCAGGTATCAGCCATCCTGTATCTGTGCATTTCATTCTTTCTTCCTAAGTGTAGTCCCCTACATTTCTTCCTGATGAGGGCTGAAACTCAGCACATAACATCTAAGGCTCAATGACTGAGTACATGTGTTGCATGTAAAAAGTAATAGATTCTGTCACTGTCATCTCCAGTTAAGAATGGGAAAGACACTTGTCTGAAACCCTAGAGAGCTTCTGCCAGTCAGTGTGGGTGATAGTGAGATGGTGAAACAATGGTCCATGCTCCCAAACACTTCACAGATGAAAACTGGGACACATGTGACCAAGCAAAATCAAGTGCAACCACTATGGCAAAAGTTATTAATGAGGAAGGAGACACAAGCTGGGAGAAGGTACAACTGTTTGCTTATTCCTGAATCTCCCGGAAAGGGCAAGATTCTACCCCTTCCTCTATTTTCATCCTCCTGAATTAAGTGGAAACTGCTTTTGCACTTCAACATTGCGGTGGTTGAAGTAAGTTGAAGACAAACGGGGAAAGTGGGAGGGAGGGAGAGAAACCTGGGACATTTTAAAAGCAGAAAAAATGACCAACAGAGGATAAATCAGAACTGACCTTGTCAAACTGGAATAGTTGGCTCAATAGAAGGCAGGCTTATGTGTTCTTGCATCAAACTGAAAGATCTAAATCATATGAAGAAGAGCCTGTTCATTGTAGACATATTCCAGATATGCTGCCAAATACATATGCAGAAGGGGCAGAGCCTAGCTCTAAACATATCCCCCAGTCACATGCTGGAGTTATCTAAATGTCTGAATATGGCTGATGGTCAGGCAGCCCCTTGATAATGCTGTCCTTGATAAAACCATGAGATAGCAACACAATGGATCCTTGAGAATTTTCAAGGATGTGTGAGATTGTCCCTGGAAGAAACAAGACACAACTTGGGATGCTCAAGAGATGGTTGTTTGTTTTATTAACTGAAAAACCATCTTGGGCATCTTGATACATGTCTCTTGTTTCTTCTGTGGATTCTGTTACATACTCCCCAGTCTCTGCTTCTTCAGATTCTCCACGCAAAATGGCAGATGGATTCTGGCAACCATCTGCTTCAGAGGGTTTGATTCCCTGCCCAGCCATGGAAATCCACTGGGTAACCTTGGGCACATCACACACACCCAGCCCCAGAAAACCCCATGATAGGTTTGCCTTAGGGTCTCCATGAGTGAAAAAAACAACTTGAAGGCACACCACCACAACAACAACAGTACTCCCATACTCTCCAACTATTCCAATTTGGCAAGAAAAATCCCAATTAATCCTCTGTGTTCCCACTTTGGGGATATTTATAAAATGTCCCAGTTTCTCTCTCATCCTCCCACTTTCCCTTTTGTCCACTGCTTACCTCCGTTGCTGCAACTGAGTTCAAACTGCAAAAGTAGTTTGTACTCAATTAATTCAGTGGAGAGGAGAGGAGAGGAGGGGAAGCACAGAATCTTGCCCTTCCCAATAGGCTCAGGCAAAAGCAAAGTGTCGCTGCCTCTCCTAGCCTTGTGTGTTCTTCCTCAATTAATAACTTTAAGTATCTTGGCCAAACCCTGATGTTGCCTGGCCACACGTGTCCCAATTTTCATTTGTCTAACGTTGGTGGCAGGTATGTACTCTTCCAGTTGGTGTCAGGCTGCGTTAATTTTCATCTCTTGACATAGTATTATTCAAAGGAATTGAAATGTTTGGAATGCCTTGTCCAATACCCAGTTGTTAAGAAAACAAAACTGGTGAGTTCATGGCAGATGTGGGCTCTGTGCCTTTGCATCTATCCTGGATTCCAGCACTTGCAGTATTTAAAAATGAATTTTCAGTGTTAACACTGTTGAAGTCCACCTAGGAATAGGCCTTGCTGAACTTAATGGAACTTATTTCTGAATAAATCTGAACAGGATTTCACTGTTAGGCTGCAATTTCTATCAGAAAAGTTCTAACCTATAAAATAAATGCATGGCAGGGGGTTGGACTGGATGGCCCATGTGGTCTCTTCCAACTCTACATTTCTATGATTCTATAAAACTAACAGCTAACTTCATCTTGCAAGGGGCCATTGTGCAAATAAGCATCCTGTCCAGCCAGATTTTAGAATTATAATTCGTTGTTCAAATATTTCTACTGAGATTATGTTCAAACTCAGTTTAAGTCACTGTAACTGCTTTACATGAAAGCACAAACATTAGTGTATTGTAGGCCATACTGACCTGATTATTTTATTGTTTCAGGTGTGTTTTTCTCCTCTTAAGATATTTTGATTTGGAGCTGAAAGATCCTGAAACCAAGATCCCAGATTTTGACAAGGAGAGATATGGCTTTGGAATGCTGCAGCCAGAAATGGATGTCATAGTTCGATATAAATTGAAAGCTCAGTAGCACAGCATCTTTCTTCTCTCAAACAAGTGCTTCTGGAGATTGCTTCATGATTAGCAAGAAAACAGCTCTGGTGTCTGTTGAAAAACATTTTCCCCATGACATTCTTAAGGGATGGCCTAAGTAATAACTATGAAAAGGCTATTGTAAGTTGTTCACTGGGTCACCTGTAAGCTGCTCCCATGCAAAAGACTCAGCATTTGGCTCTGGCCATTTTTACTACACTACTTTAGCTGAACTTTTTTGGACATGTGTGGCAGTGTAAGTGGATAATTGTAAACAACTCACTACACATGACTGCTTGTAAAATGATCTTCATAGGACAAGTACAAATACAAAATGAACTAGCAAATACATCAAGATGACTAGGCTTACTGTTTTTATGCTTAGGGTTCTTCCAATAGTACCAAGTGCCAAATACTAGACAGGTCCAGTTTAGATTGTCCATAAGGGAGTCAGTAAATCTAATCTGGGAGAAGTTATTTAAATGGTGGTTTGTTCTGCAATTGTTTTGCAAAGTTGTTGGCAACTATTTTTGTATCTCTTTCTCTCTGTCTCTCTCTTTTTCGTACTTTCCCCCTCACCTTCAGTTTTATCACTAAGGTTATAATCTTGTACACACTGAGACTGCAATTTTATACCCACTTATGACTGAAGTCAGTAGATTTGCTCTGAACTTGCATATTGATTTTCTCCAATAGCTGTCCACACTTTTTGAGTTCTCTCTCTCTCTCTCCCCCCTCCCCTCCCTTCCCTCTGTCTCCTCCCTCTTTCTCTCTCTTTCACTCCCCTCTTCACATATTCCCATAGATATAAATTTGAAGATGAGCAAAGAGGGGAAACAATATTTTGCTTACTCCTTCTGCTCTGGCATCTGTTCATTCAGTCAAAGATCCAAACAGAAGCTTTTTTGGTTTTGATGTTATGTGCCCTCCAGGCAAGTTCAACTTACAGTAACACTCTAATAAGCAAGATTTATTAAGAGGAAGTTTTGCATTGCCTTCATCTTCAGCTGAGAGAGTCTCTAAATAGTGACTACCTATGAACAATATAGGGACAGGAGCAATATCTGCTGAGAAGGGCATTGTGCAGTTAGGTGTGCTGAACATATTCTCAGACAGCTGTGTACATGTAGGTACTGTTTAGACTTTTAGCTGATTATGCAAGAAATGAGGACAGGGCTAGCAGAAGCAGATCCCTAGTGTTCATATCCATGACTGTGTCATACAAGGATGTATACAATAATATGTCAGTTTTGGTTTCTCTCAGTTGCTGCCATCATGACGACCTCCTCCCTCCTCCTCCCCCTCCTCCTCCCCCCTCCTCCTCCCTCCTCTGTTTTGTAAGCAGTTCTCCGAATATAATGCGCTTTCAACACTACTTTTGTAATATGCACTTTTTGTGTATATATATTTTTTTGAAATTAGAGAATTCGCTTTCAAAATTTAAAGGAGTGACAAATTTGAAGGATAACTGAGTTGTGCTTCACAAATGGCAAGAGTGTGGAGTGGAGGAGGTGGCTTGATTATCTGTCTCACAGCTACCAGTGGGGTAAATTACATCAGGGTTGATGGCCATGCCCTCTAGCATCATTAGATTCCTTGGACCAAGTGCACATTGAACAAGAATCCAACTTGTATTCCCCTGTGATGAGAAAGGGCCTTGAGGAAAAGGCTTATCACCCTGAAATTTGGTGGACCAGGTCTCAAGAAGAGATCAGGCTTCCACGTGTTCCCCTCTCCTGTCATATTGGTTTAAAAGTGCATTAAAATGCAAACCAGCATGGCTTTTGTTTGCTTTCACTAGAATGATCAGATTTTCAAAATGGACAGGGCTCTGGTGCCTTTAAAAGCAGGCTTACATTAAGCTGTGATTAGCAGACTTGCAGAGAGGGGGAGGACTGTGTTTTTCATCTGTAGTTCCCATCTGCCTTAACTAGCATAGCCAAAGGTGAAATATTATGGGACATGAAGTCTAAAAGGACTTCATGAGATTTACAGTTGCGCATCCCTGAGCAAGACGGACAAGCATAACAAAAACCCAGGTGAAATCCAATCCTACTACTGTAGAGGGACTCTAGATCTGATAAAAGTTTTTGTTTCTGATATAGCCCATGGAATATTTAATAGGAGCAAGGGAACTTAAGGCCAGTCTTTAATGATTTTGCTAATTAATAGGTGAATTGAGCATCACACGATCAGCCCACCTGAGCTAAATGTTTGGCATAGCTGAGCTAGTGTCATAACGAGTTCTTTGCCTTTGGGATGCTATTTTATTATAAGCTATAACTTTTTACAAAATTGTCATGAACCCTCCATGAGTACACTTTAGCTTTAATGCAATGGAAATGAAAGAGCCAAGATCCATGATCAGTGATGTGTGGTGTTGTCTTTTTTTTAAAAAATAAAATGTTCCAAAAAAAACGAAAACAAAAAAAACCAAACCACCCTCTCACCTTGATTGCACTAAAAGAAATGTACATTCTCAATAGCAAAGTTGTGCATATTCTACAGTTCAGTGAAAGCAAATAAGAAGGTACCACCAAGCTGTACAGAAAGCCTGTTGTGCTCGTTAGAATAGATTTGGAGCAAGGTTCCAAGGAAGGTCTGCTTGGACCCTTCGCTGATTGCTTTTTGGCAGGCTGCATCAGTGAATTCTTGCTGAGTACTACAGCTTAAGTTGCGTTTATGCTGCTATCGCCTTTTTTGGGGTGTTTCTTTAGAGTGTTTTAAAGCAGTATTTCTGTGGTTTTATTGACATTTTTGTTATGATGTTGCATTCTTATTTTTGATTGTGCCACCTGAATATTTTATAGAAAGTTCAGAAATAAAACTGAAAAATAAGCAATAAAGAATTTTATACTGGAATCAAATTTTGATTTGAGAACATCAACTTTCATTCTTTTCATAGGCCAAGCTTCTAGCCCTTATGGCTGAAAAGTAAGGATTGTGGGGAGGGGAAGCATATGGACATTGCTCAGTGAGATCCCCTGAAGATGGGAAAGAAGCTTCAACAGATTTTTACAGGTCAGGAGCCTGAGCCTTTGGTATTTGGCAAAGTATAGTGCTTTTCTTCTTAGCTATCAAAAACAAAGCAAAATAAGGAAACCTAAAACTCTGTAAGTTTCTTAGTATCTGTAATGTCTTCAGATTGCAGAATCCAGTTGTTCTTTTTGGTGCTGAATTTTGGTTATCCTAGGGCTGAGTATCACATAGTCCTGCTGTTTCTAGAGTGGCAATTTATTTACCTTTAAATACAGCCACACATCTTGGGCTTTGTGTTTTTTCGCTATGCAGCTTAGTACGTTCTGGTAAAAGAGCTCAGATTCTATAGACATGCACGCACTTAGAATTTATATGTCCTCACCACCACCCCCAGCCCACTTCATGCTTTGTAACTATTCTGGGAACAGACACATTAGCAAATGCCCTTTGAGCCCCTGTAATTGTCTCCTTGAATCTGCAGGAAAAGCTGGGGCTTCTGCTTTTCTAAGGCTGTGACAGTGAACCTTTAAATTAGAACTGCAAATGGCAATTTAATAGATCTGTAAATTTCTCTGTTAAGTAAGTGGAATGTTCAGATCATTTGGAAAGGAGGATGGTAATGGTGAATGTTAATGTTCTAAATGGTGAAACTCAAGGGAGAGTGTATAAGGTCCAGAGATCTGAGGGCCCTTCACATTACACAATTATAGTGCTCTGATTATACTTTAACTGCTGTGGCTGCACCCTATGGAATTCTGGGTTTTGTAATTTGGTGAGGTTTTAGAGCTCTCTGGGGAAGAATTCTAAATGACCCTCCCTAAACTGGAACTCTCAGGATTCCATAGGATAGAATTATGACAGTTAAAATGGAATTATCATGCTATAACTGTTTATAGCGTGTCTTGTTTGTGGCTTTAAAAGCAGTCAGCCTACAAGCTGTCATGTCTTACATCCAACTCTGAGCTAAAGCAGCTTAATAACCCATTTCTGTTTCTTTCGCTCTCACCCATTTACTTGCCATCGAAAGGGGATATATCTAGTGGCATCTCAAAGCCATGGAGGAGGGTGTCATGTAAGTTTAATGGCTGGGGGATAGGGAAGGAGGTGCTCTGGAATTGCAACCACACTGCTCTTGGAAGTTATAGTTACAGTATACTAACGGGCAAATCTGTCAGGTTTTTCCACAGTCAGATTTTGCATTTTTGTAAATTTCAGTCAAAAATTAATCCAAATCAAATCTGCACTTGTTGCTTGGCAATGGGGAAAAACTGTTGGTTTTACTTTCTTACCACATTTTGGATGTTGGTGATAAAACTGTGGTACAAAA
The DNA here is from genome assembly GCA_948474755.1 of Ctenosaura bakeri. Classification (NCBI taxonomy): domain Eukaryota; kingdom Metazoa; phylum Chordata; class Lepidosauria; order Squamata; family Iguanidae; genus Ctenosaura; species Ctenosaura bakeri. The sequence continues at coordinate 59,772 of CAOLHI010004339.1, read as the reverse complement.
TGAGCTAAAATATGATTCATGCCCAACCCTCTTAGAGCTGTCTGGTAGATTTGTCAGTTTCACTTGTTACCCTGTATGTTGGGGGTCCCGGGAGGGGTTCCCAAATAACCAAATAAAAGCACAAGATGGGGAAATTAAGCTCGAGCACTCTCTTAAGCTAACGAGAGGCAGGGTAACTTCAGCTGGGATCTTTCACCTGTTGTATACAGCGTCAGGTCAGAGAGCAGCTAGACAAGGTTTTAATGTAACAAATAATATTTTATTGAAGACAAGCAACACGAAAGACAAGACATATATTAGCTAACTGAGAAATAGAAATGGAGAGCTTTGGGGAATGGGTAATACGACACCTGGTCTCGTAGTCCTGGAGAGAAAAGGAGGTTGCAGGGAAGAAAGCTCAGTGCGGTTCATTGAGGGGAACTCACTGGGCAAACCGACAGCAAGGCGAGATGGAAGTCCAAGGTAGTCCAAGCAGTCCGAGGAGGACTTAAAAATGGGGACCTTTTATAGGGTGGATTTTACCTATAGGCTATGCCATGCTCAGTGAGAACAAAGGAATTTTGGAGCTAGACAAAGGAGTTGGAAAGGGTCAGGTTTTACATGATGAGCTTAGCGCTGGATGACAATAGCATGGCCAGTATGCTAATGGCCCAACGTAAAGGAATGAATGGCTCGGCCCTTGGCCGTGCGTCTTTGTGTAGATTCGTGCTGAGCAAGGCCGGTTTGCAAGAGGGTTTTTCCCTAAAGCATCGGAGAGGCTTAAGTTGCCTGCCTAAATGAGGTTTGGAATGTACAACCATTAACGGCCGCGCCCAATACGTGCTTGTCCGGTGGACCTCTGCAAACACGTGGAGTAGGGTGGCAGAGAAAGGTCCAGCAAAGGCCAAATTATTTGATATCAAAAGGTCTAGTGCTCTCACCAGACATATCACAACCATAGTAACACACTCTCTTCCTCATTCAAAGTTCACCAATTTTCATGAATTCTGGTTTTAAAAATGGACTGAAAATTTCCAACCATCCTTGGAGGTGGGCAAAGTAGGAGAACCACTTCTACATCAAAACGAAAACAAAAACCTGCATCTACAAACAGGACACCAATCTGCATCAGACTATCATATTTTATTCTATTTCTATACAGAGATTCACATTCAAAAGCAATTACTGTAGCAATACAATTCATCTCAGCATCATGGGTAAGATTATGGCCAAGTGATCAGTGTGCCTGCCTTCTCAGTCTGTGACTAGATGCTGCCAATTAGAAACAGGGCAATTTGAAGGATCCAGCTTTCACTGAAATGGTATCTTTAAAACAGGCCTTGGAACCTTTCCACACTCCACAGTTACAGCACTATGGTTCCACTTTAACTGCCTATGAAATCCTGGGATTTGTACTTTGATGACACACTGGAGTGTTCACCCCACACTTAAGCTTAGCTGGACCTTTATGGTAATCAACTCTCTGTGGAGGAAAGTAACAATTTGATGGTCTCCTTGACAGAGACAAGGGTGATTGGTGACTGGTGCTCGGCCCCAAATCACAGCACATGACAGGGGCAGGACAGAAGGCTATTTAAGCCCAATTGTCCCTTCATGAAGGGATGGGAAGGCTGAGTCCCGGTATGACACCCGGCCTCAGCTGGTCCTGCAGCAGGTTGTGCTCCCCTCTTGCTCAATTTCCGGGCCGACATAATTTTAATAGGATAATCAAATAAAATGGCGTTTCCATTACCCAGTTTTCTGCATCTGCTTTTATTTCATGGTTGACCATCAACTGCAATCACTTAAGCGTCGGCAACAAAAAGGAGGAAAAAGAAATGCACCATCAAAACAGAAATCAAAAAAGGACACAGATTTAGATAAAACTGACATCTGCGAATGTATGTGTATATATTCAAATTCAGGTACAATTACTCTAATCTGAACAGAAGTACAACACTTCTCACTCTAGCAGGGAAGACCACTGCTAGGTGGCCTCTTTGCTCACTCTGTCTGCTGTGCAGGCACTGCAAGCTGTTGACAGGGAACGCAAGGCCCTTCCTCTCTGCCTATGGATCTTTCTCAGAGATGGAAAAAAAGCTAAATTTTTGAACTGGAACTTAAACGCTCTAGGCAAAATGCCAACCACTCTGCAGGAACATCAGATGCTGGAATTGCCTGGTGTGCCATCACTGGCTGAATAACTCCTATTTGGAACCATGCCTGTTTATTTCCATGTAAATATGTACCACTGAGGCTTTTCACTCCACTAGTGTTGTATCTCAAGCTGAGATTTTTATGCATACCACCCTGGAATCCATTTTTGGACAAAAGTGCAGTTTAGAATAACTTGGAAAAATGTTTACAGAATACCAGCTAGTCACTCAGTCTTTTCAATGTGTATGGTTCTCTCCACTTCAGACCAGATAGGGAGGCAGCTCTGAGTGTGGACCATGCTATTCTCAATCCATCCTACAATTATACCTAGGGCCAGACCTAGGATAAATAGCCCCCTGAGTGAAGAGCACTTTCCATGCACATAGCACTATTTTAAAATGATTCACAGTGCCTCTAGTGTAGCATTTGTCATAGTGCTTAGTAATGCCTCCTCAAAGCAAAACCATATTCTGCTGATTTTTTATTAAGAATGAATGACATCATTACGTGAACTGAAAAAGAAACAGGCTGGCATCGTGTTCATGAATTATGGCGGTGTAAGTATGACTCGTGTCATTGCAATTCACTTCTACAGTGGATGCAGAGGTCAGAAGTATCTTCAAACCACTCAACAACCAAAAGTCCCCTCCCCCAAAATCTACCTTTTAAGCAGTGCATCCTCCCTAAAACATGGCCATTTTTTTGTTGCTGGAAAGCACAGAGATGACCAGGGACTCATCCAGTTCTCTTGCTGTAGCACTACTTTTTCCATGATCCATGCTTCCCCCCCCTCCATAATCCAGCTCAATGTGGTCAGCACACTGAGCAAATACAAAGGCCCTTTCCGCACACGGTGAGGGAAATGCTCCCTGCCACTACTTACCAGCTTTTTGGTGGGTCCGCTTGGGTCCGTCCTGACAAGGAGCAGTGTGAGCTCATCGCTCCACACTGCTCCAGCATCCAAAATGGCGGCTTCCAGTTGGTGGAGGCTCTCCACCAACTGGAGAAGCTCGCCAGCCTAAAGCCTGCCCCTGGCAGATCTGCAGGCACGCACTAGTGCGCGCTTGCAAATCTGCCCCAGAGCGCGGCGACGGAGCAACACGGGGTCGCACAGTCCGTACTTTTAAAAAACCTCTTAAAAGAGGTTTTTAAAAAGCACACTGTGCGACCAGTTCCAGTCGCTCCAGAGCGGACTGAGGTGCAGAACTACGAAAAGTAGTCTGCCCCAGTCCACTCCATGGTGTAGAAGACCTCTGTTGGAGGTCACTCTGCACCATTTTAATAGGCCGGTGCGGAAAGGGCCAAAGTCAATAAGCTCAGCTCAGCTTGTTGCCCAGGTCAAGTGCCCATTTATAAGAGATTGCACATTCCTAAAGCAGTGGCCAATCCTCATGTCTTCATGGTGGTCCTATATTACGTTCTAAATAGGATTGTGCAATAGGAAATCTTGATTTTCTATCTTCCAGGAGGGTATTTGCATGCACATCTGTCCAGGAAGATATTCTATATCCTCCAACAGTCCTGATTTGGCAGGGTCAGTCCTGGTTAATCATCTGATGTCCCACTTTTTCAGTTGCCATTAAAATGTCCCAGTTTCTCTCTCCTCCTGCCACATTCTCCCTTTGTCCTTAGCTGCAAACTGAGTTCAAAAGTAGTTTGAGCTCAGTTAACTCAGTAGGCTGAGAAGAGAGAGTGGAAACTTTCCCCCTCAGGCTCAGGCAAAAAGCAAAGTGCTTGAGCCTCTCCTAGCTTGTGTGTTCTTCCTCCTCATTGACTACTTTTATGATTTTGATCATATGTGTCCTGCCTTTCATCTCTGAAATGCTGGATTGTATGGATATTCCCATTAAAAATTTCACAGCCTTCTTGACACTGATATTCTATGGCCATTTCCACACTAGACTGTTAATAGTGCCATTATTCCACTTTCCCCTCCCTAAACTGCAAACCCCAGGATTCCATAGGATGTTGAAAGTGGAATAATAGCACTATAACAGTCTAGTGTGGAAATGGCCCATGTTGATGTATTAGAAAGGTTTAGGAGTAGGTCAATTAATGCAACAACCAACTTTCCCAAAGAGCCATGTGGTTCTTAATGTAAACTCTTTGTGCTTTGAGACAGAGCAGCATCCACTGGAGGTCTGAGTCTTAATAAGCTAAGAATGCAACAGATGCTTACAGCTCTTTGGGGTCTGTGGTCTGGACTTAATGTATCCAATTACCAAAAAGCCTGTGCAAAGCTGCTTTTCCATTGTGGACATGCCTCTGGGTCTTTTTTGCTGTTTTGTCCGTAAGCTGGTGCTAGCATCATTAAATATTTACCTACAGTTACAGTTTGCATATATTACTTTTGAGCACTTAGCATGAAACTTCTCCAACCACAAGTACTACAATATGACTCAGAAACACCAGGGGAAGGCAAATGTTATGAAAACTGGAAAGAAGAAAAACCTCAACTCTTAGCTGCATTTTATCTGCTATCTCAGAGCAACCTTCTTGTACTATTACAGCCCACCAGAATCACATCAAATATGATTTACTTACACTGTGAAAGCCTTCAGGTCCAAAGATGTTAAGTATACTCCCTTTGGGTCTTAAATATAGCTTCTCTAAGCCCTATTTAACAGAAGGGCAGTGGCAGTCAAGTTACTGTGAGTTCTCAAGTTCCCATGACAATCTATAACTCCTAGTTGATCAATATATTTTGCATGAGAATCACAGAGTTGGAAAGGACCCCGTAGACCATCAATATATTTTGTATGAGAATCAGAGAGTTGGAAAGGACCCCATAGGCCATCAAATTTAACCCACTGCTCAATGCAGGAATTCCAACTAGAGCATCCCCAGCAGGTACCTGTCCAGCCTCTTTCTGAAGACACCCGGAGAAGGATACCTCTTCACCTTTCTAGACAATTGGTTCCATTTGCCAAACCACTCTCACTGCAAAGAAGTTCCTTTTAATGCGGGAGGGGTCACATTGAGGCCAAAGTACCCAATCCAGGAAGGGGTTATAAGGGAAGAAGAGAGCAGGGTGAGTGACAGGAACCCAGGTTTAGAACTACAGGGCCAGCCTGGCAAGAGGCAGCACACAGCCCTTGACTGCTTTTCTAACATAACATAACACAATTCTAATGCTTACTGAAATGTTCATGCTCTTGCATAGATATAGTTGACCAGATTCAGCTATATGTGAGATATTTAAACTCTGTACAAAGCTAGTCCAGCATATTGGATAAAGAAACATAATACAAACTGAAGCAGTCTGATTCTAAGCTTTTCTCATCCCTCACCTGACTGGGTGGCCTCAGGCAGACTGGAATCCAGAGGTTGTTGGACTTCAGTTCCAATTAGTGAAGCCAGCCTGGCTTGTGGTGAGTAATCATGAGAGAAATCACTCATTAACTTTGAAGAAGGGCACAAATTTTCAGCCTTATCTTAGGTAAACTCTCCAGACCTTGGAGTTCCTCTAAGCCTCCTGGCACCTCCTTCTTGCACATGGCTAGTGCCCATTTAGCTTCATAAGGCATGCAGAGAACAAGATCACTGTCAGCATATAGCAAAGTCCTACCTCCCATTGCAGTTTGGTAGCGGTGATGATGATCAACCAAAAAGCTACATAAACTCTCAGTGTTGTGATGATTAAATCTACTGAAATCTACTTTCTCCAAGGAAAGCGATCTCTTTCCAAAATGCTCCTTTTCATGAACGTTCTTTGCAAAAATCTAAGTTCTGACTTTAGATGCAGTTAAGCATTTTCATTCTTTTCAAGAAGTTATATGCTGTGCAAGCTCCAGTGTAATCAGCCTGCAGATTTACATACAGAAATAGCTCAGAAAGCACTGTGCAACATTTAAAAGCCATTAGTACTCTAGATTCATCCTAATCAGTGATCACAAGGAGATCCACACAATGTTTCCATGGAATAAAACCTCAGTGAAATTGCATGAACAAGTCTATCATCCTGAAAATGCTTTATTGGTATTAAATGTATATTCAGAAAGACACTGGCATATTAGCTTTGATTTTACAAGAAGTATTTCCCAGTAAGAAATATCCACTACTTTTTCTCATAACATTGCATTGCAATTTCTTTACAGGTACAGGATGAAGAGATTCTGGCATCGGTTAAGAACAAAACCAACAAAACAACAAAACCAGTGGGGGTTTTTTCCTACCAAACTAATGAACATTCTCTCACTTCTTAATGTAATGTCTGATGGGGGCAGGGAGGAGGGACAGAGTATATCTGTGTGTGTGTGGATTTACTGAGTGCCCTTGGGACAATGACTCTCCCTCAACTAAACCTACCCCACAGTATTGTTGCGATGATAAAGTACTATTTTCCCAATAATACTTTGTAAAATAATCACCAACTTAAAATCATGGGAAGAAAAATGGGATACAAATGTATATTGCTGTTTGCACAATCTTTCCAGAGGCTTAAGGCCACCTCTCACCCAAACTGGCTAACAACATCAACAATCAAAATCAAGTTGTAATGAAATTAAAATGAGAGGCAGAAGAAATAAGAAGAAGAGGACCAGAAATAATACATACAGACTTGTGGCAGACTTCAGAGAATTATTTTTACAGACTACAGTCCTAGATCCCCTTATCCAGCCTGACCAATATGTAAGCAGAACACATGTTATTAGGAGTGTATCTATGGAAGCAGGGGGATGAGCGCACTGCCCACCAAATAAACATTCTGCCCTTTCATCATGAATTTTTCCTTTAGTCCCCAAATTTCCAGAAAGCCTCTATAAGGGATTTTCACAGTGACACTGTTGAATGTCACATGTAGCTGAGTTAATAGTGTTAAAGTGGTATTAGAAATCAAAGGCATTAAAAAATAAAATTAAGATTTTAATTCTGATTGATGAGGCTTTTCATTCCATTTACAGATGAAGAAAATGGAGGGAAATGATTTAAGTATATTTCTTGTGAATGCTGTCTTAAATATAGATGCTGGCATCTATAAATCTGACTACTGTAGAAATATCACATTATATTCCACTTTCCCATCAGCTGTTAGGACATGATGGCCTGATATAAAAGGCATGATTGAAGAAGGAAGGTTCCTCAATACCTAGGGGATATTGTTATAGCATTCATTTCAGATGCATGTGTCCAGAACAGAGCCTCTTCAGTGAGAGCAGGAGTGTATCTGCATTACAGTTATATCAGTTTCATGCCACTTTAACTGTCCTTGGCTCCATTCTGCAAAATACTTGGTTTATACATTGGTGAAGTGTCTTGAATTCTTTGTAAAAAGCTCCAACGCCAATCTACAGATAATTTTTAGTGCCTTGTCAGACTATATACCCCAGGATTCTGGTGGATGCAGCCATGACAGTTTACCTTGCATGAAACTGATATAATTGTGAGGTGCAGATATAATGAAGCCATGTTGCTCCATTAGGGAAAAAAAGGTAAGAGGAAAAAATTGGACTTCTGACAAAACTATTGCAGAATGAAGAGCTTCTGGTTATTTTTTCAGCCAGCCACACCCTCTTGCAGGATACTCCAATCCATCCTGGCTTGTTTTTCTTGCCCCATCCACAGTTCAATAATCAACCAATATTCTGTGGCCATGGAGCATGTTCAGTATTCACTGCGCTAGCTTTGATGCCTCCCTCACCATTTCTCCCCACTCCTAAAGAAAATTTTTGCACATCTCCAGACCTTGGAGTCTCTCTAAGCCTGCTGGCACCTCCTTCTTATGCATGGCTAGTGCCCATTTAGCTCCATAAGGCATGCAGAGAACAAGATCACTGTCAGCATCTAGCAAAGGCACACAACCATTTGGCTTCCAAGGACCACAGTCTTTTAAAGAGCATTTTAATGTGTTTTTAAAATGTTTTATATGTGTACTGTTTTAATTGCTTTTATTCGTTCATTGCCTTGGGAGCCCTTGTGGGTTGGGAGTGATACAGAAAGATCACTCACAATGAACTAAATAAATAAATAACACTGGTTTTGTTCAGGGGCCAGGGACATTTAAGCATATACACATGCAGAGCTGTGCTAGAAAATTCTTCCACTTTTTTTAAACGATTCTCATTTGATATGAGAGACAATAAATTCTTTTAAAAGGAATTTCAAAGAAGCAGCAGGAATCAGAAAAATCATCACAGACAAGGTCCAGCATTCTTGTGCTTCTCTTCTTTATGAGGCAATAGAGAAATAAAAAAAAATTGGAATTGGGAGGCCAAATTTTTGGAAAAGAACTCCATCTCTTTCCTAGAGCAAGCCACAACTAGTAGCAGCTGGTGCTTTCCATGTCAGTGGGATGCTGAATCCACTTTTAGCTTTAGTCTGAACTATAGAGGAGCTATACAAAGCATTGAACTCGACACCTATGGTAGGTCCAGAAGTTTGGAGAGGCCCTTTAAAGCTCTAAATAAAGCTGGAGTGGCTGCCTTGACCCACTGTCATGGACAGCACTGGACACAACACAACACATTCTCAAAACAGAGTAGAGCCATTGAATCAGATGGATTTAACTCACCATTCAACAATTGATTCAGTGGTTCTGCAGTAGTTGGGATTAACCCAGGACATTTCTGCACTACACTGTTAATAGTGCTATTATTCCACTTTCAACACTATGGAATTCTGGGGTTTGTAGTTTCCTGAGGCCAAAGAGCTCTCTGGCTGAGAATTCTAAAAGCCCCTCCCCAAACTGCAAACTCCAAGATTCTATAGGAAAGTGGAAAGTGGAATAATAGCACTATAACAATGTAGTGTGGAAATGGCCCCAGTTGATCAACCCAAGGTTCAGTTTGGTAAAGCGTGACCTTGCTAATCATTCCTTGCTATTCATTCCTTCTTAACTATTAAAACATCCAGAGAGAGGTGTAGAATTACAGCATCCCCATAGAGATGTAGAAACTACAAAAGAGTGAACAATTTGTTTGTGTAACAAATAAACATTTAGCCTTATGCTGGTTCCACATACAGTAAACTGTAAAATTACAGCTTCAGTCAAAGTAACACTTCTTTGTGAACTCTTTCCACACTCAGCACTTAAAACCCTGTTTAGATCTTTTCCATTCCGCTCTCTCTAACTGGGTCTATCCAACCCTTTTACTGATAAACCTTTTTTTTTAAAAAAAAAATTGTCCACCCCATTGGCCCCTCTCACAATATTCTATGAACTGTGATTGGCTGGCTCTACCAAGCCCTGACCAGCTTCTTATTCCTTAGTAGCTACTCATCAGTGTCTGTAAAGTACCACATTGGGATTGCAGAAACATTGCTCACTGCACAATAAGACAATAAACATTGGCAGATGCGCAGTCAATGGCACAGTACCAGTATTCAGAAGAATGTTGGTGCAGTGCAACCGCCATGTAACTAGATGAGCATACATTTACACTTATGTAACTATGTTGTAGAATCTTGGCAAATGTATCTACAAAGCCTTCCCCAAAACGTAACATTTGGGAGAGCCCAGGGAAGATATGAAATCCTAAAAATTATAGCTAGTGCTGAGCCAAAATTTCCTAGATGACATCTTTCTGAGAAACATTCTAAGATTGTCTTTTTTCTTACCTTTCTAGAGGTACAAGGCCACGCTGTAGAATTTTAACCAAAATTTCCCCACTATTTTGGCAGGTTTCTCCTTCATCTGTCTCCCCTGGCTCCGTTCCACAGCACAATAATCCAGAATGTTGGAAAATGAAGGTCATCATGGAGGTTGTGCTATGGTGACCAGGCTGCTGATGCAAGTGCTGTCATTGCCACTTGTGATGGGAATCCAAATTAAAAAAACAAAGTCCAGGAGGGAGAAATAATGAAACTATGGACCAACCAAATGCAAATGATGAGCAATCTTCTAAGAACCGGGTGGAGGATTTCTTCTTTTACTGGAGAAATTTAATGAAATGGGTCTCCCTCAATTTCTCTACACACAAATAGGATGGAGAATTTTGAGAGAGCTATTTGTATATTTGTTGTTGTTATGTGTTTCCAAGTTGACTCCGACCTATGACAACCCTATTATAGGGTTTTCATGGCAAGATTTATTCAGAGGAGATTTGCCACTGCCTTCTTCTGAGACTGAGAGTGTGATTTCCTCAGTCACGTACTAAATTTCAATGGCTGAGCAGAGACTCAAATCCTGACCTCCCAGGGTTTCAGTCTAACATTCAAACCACAGCACTGCACTGGCTCTCTAAAATGTACATATGCATACACACATCTCAGCAATCTGAATACAGGGCAGCCATGAAAATAGAGCAGCTACTATAAGGATCGTTCAGGTAAAAGTTAAAATTAGGAAGATTTGGCAGTGATGATGGGCAGGGAATGAAAGCATCTTTAGGGGGCCATAGGGTAGGTCTTAGAAGTGTCAGGTTATTCACAGTGAGTATATAGGATATCTGTATCAAGCTCCACTAAAAAATCATAAAGAAATTAGCAAACAGTGGAGCTCACCAAACTTCTTCTTCAGCCAAGACACTAAACAGAAGCAAAATCAAAACAGTCAAGAGGAGTAGAGGAAAAGAAAGATTTGGAGATGGTGAAAAGGACCTATCTGAAAACTGTGATAGTCTTAACAATGCAATCCCCTGCAGTTGTAGGGGATGGACTCAGTGGCCCTTGCGGTCTTTTCCAGCTCTGTGATTCTATGATTCTATCTTAACACATGAATAAGTCTCCATCATATTCAATGGTTTGTGTGCTCACGTAAATAAGGGCAAACATGGTTAGAACTGCGCCTGCCCACTCTGGAATGGAATGGGGAGGTATTTTGCAGAACGACAGCACAAGGTGTGCATGTCTGTCCTGCATTCAATGAGACTTACCCCACTGGGTATGAGATTCCAGCTTAAATCATCTGACGAAGTGGAATGCAGTCCATCAAACCTTATGCTGGATAAAACTAATTAAACTGTAAAGTGCCACCAGTTTTTTCTGTTTTAGTCTTAATCAAGTAAGAGCTGAGCTGGATGCAAAGATTGCAAGCTGCATCAAAAATGATCTAAAGTCAGACTGGCAATGCAATTCTGTGTGTGCTTATGCAGAGAAAAATCTAGTAGAATTAAATGGGACTTATTCTCAAGGAAATACACATAAGGTCACAGAGTAAGAATCAGATAGTGTAAATGTAGTGTAAATCACCAAATGGGGAGTTATGTGTTGGTTGTGCTATGTAACCCTTCCACTAAATGGTGATGTTGCACAACCACCTCCACAACTGAATGTGCAACACAATTAACGACTGAGTATACAACCAATTGCACAACTGGATACACAACTGAAGTGCCTCCTCATGTGCAGCTCCACTTCTGCACCCTTGAACTGAATGTAGATGTTGTGCATAGGAATAAAATGACCAGCCATTTCCATACGGAACTTACACATGCATAAAACGTCAACAAGAAGATTCCAGCCTAAGGTTGTGTAATCATAAGTATCATCAGGGTGCAGAGCTGAAGTTCTATGTACGGTTAGTGTAGCAGAAGATCCAACTTTGCATTCCCTGTTTTTCCTGGACAAATACAGAGAGAATTAGGCTGTGAGCCAGCTTGGACATAATTACATTATCTACTTTGGTTTGTAGATTGCCAGTTATATACAGTACAGATGGAGATCAAGTTAGGCAATACCTTTTGCTAATGAGTTTTCTGTTGGTAGAAAGATAATGCAAACATAGGACTGTGAGTATTTGGCAGAGCTCTTAGACTCTGCTACCCATAAAATTCAACCCAACCTCCCTTTCACCACAGAGGTAAATGGAAAGATTCATAGCTTTTCTCCCCTCCATCATCTTCATCATTCTCACCATCACTTTTATCCTTTCTTTATACCAAAAAAAGCTCCCAAGTAGCATGGAAGCATGAACAGTAAGCTTGAAAGCTTAAGGACAGAGAGCATCTAAAAGACATGGCACATAACTAGTCTAGGCACCAGTTCTTAATGTATCAGTTCTTGTAATGACCAGCAGAGATGGAAAAAGTTCAGGTTGCCTGATGCAATGACTGTTAACCAGGTGACCATCAGGGAGAGCCAAGGGCAACTGGTCTATGAAGGAAAAGGCCAGAAGTTAACCATAAGGGTAAAGTAAGGTAAAGCCATACTAAAGGGAAAACATCCTAAATCAATGAAGAGTCTAGACCAGGGGTGTCAAACTCAATTTCATCTTGGACTGCATCAGCATTATGGTTTACCCTCAAGGGCCAGTTGGATCTATAAGACTATATAAATGTATCTACTCTTTTATCTTATTAAACAATTGTCTCTGTATTCGATTATTACTGGTTTTAGTAATAACTAGCTCTGAAACTAGAAAAATAATGGTAAGCAGTCCCTTGATCCTCTCTGTGTCTCTACCTGCTGCCCCCTGACCTTTGGCTCTTTCTGCCACCCTTCCCCTCTCTGTGCCTGGGGAGCCCAATCCCTACATTGCAGGCCCCTGGGTGTTGGTATTCTGAAGAGGGGCCCAGCAGCCAGTACTTGCAATCTACTTCTACTTCTGACTGCTCCTCTGTCCAACTCTTGTGAGCCACAGGGAGCGTTGCCATGGTAACCCGTGGCAATACTCTGACGGTGAGACTTGGACAGAGGAGCAGTCAGAAGTAGATCATGAGTGCTGGCTGCTGGGCCCCTCTTCAGAATATTGGCAGCCAGGGGCCTGCAATGTGGGAATGTGGGGATTTGGCTTGCCGGGCAGGGAGAGTGCCACAGCTGCAGGACAGGTGCAATGAAATGGTCTGGCAGGCCAGATTCAGCCCATGGGCCTTGTGTTTGACACATGTGATCTAGAAACAGCAGGAAAAAAGCAAAACAAGCATTGAAAGGGGATTCTGGTCTTTCCATTAACTCAATGGCACTTTCTAGTAATAACAATAGCAATCTGAAAAGTAAGGAAAAGATTCAACATGAATAGTGTTAACTTGGTGCTTGCTTGGTACTTTTCCATTATGGCTTAATGACTGCTTTTTCATAATTCGTTGGTATGTCCCCAGTATCTTTCTGTGATTCATTATATGCTTTTGCTGGGCAGATATTCCAAAACAGCTATAAGTGGTAGGATATAAGTTTGCTTCAGTGCCTAAATGCTCAGTTTGAATACTAGATGTCTAGGCTGATATGTTGTTAAATAAAATGATGTCTTCAGTTCATTAATGCCTCTGTTCTTGAACACAAACCAGTGAAGGGGGTAGTTTCCCTTGCACTGTCAGTGGAGACACTGGAATAACCCTACTTTACTTCCAGTCTTTTACTCTGCAAGCTGATGGAATGATATAACAATGCTATCAATGCCATGATAGAAATAATATGTACGATCTGGAAGGGTAATATTCATATTTTCTCATTTGCTCTCCCCAGTAGGATTGTGAGTTCCTCAGTCAGGCTTTGTAAGCTGAGTCTTCAACAAAGATGTGGTTCACAGGGATTAGTAGGTGCCATTGTTTTCAATGAAAGAGATAAGCAAAATGTGATTATCTTCAATGAAGACTGGTAAATTCTGTGTCAGTGGGGCAGTGAATCCATTCTGGGTTTTAGTCTGAATTTTAAGAGGGCTGTTTACCTATTGGGGTAAAGTTCACCACTTTGGACAGTTCCTTTAAATGCTGGACCAAACTTTAGAGTGAATTCACCACTCCAGTGATGGTGATGCCATCAGCTGGTAATTTCTTCCGTTCAGTTTGTTGTTCAGGTTGAGTTACAATGTTTAGATGAAACTGGTGTGAAGTGAGGAGCTTGGCAAGGCTGGGTAAAGCCAGCCATTTGTTGCTCATGGAATGTGGGGCAGGGAGGGCTTTGATGAAAAGGATACAACCTAGGGTATTGCCTGTAAAAGTGTTAGGGCCAGTCAGAGATGGGGTTAGGACCAGTCAGAAGGAAAGTTAAGGCTATTAGGAAGAGAGGAACTGAAAAGATCTGAAGAGGGTTTTTGGGAGCTTGAGGAAGGACTTCAGGGAGAAATGTTGCTTTGATTCAAACTGAAGTGTGTGCAGACCTAGCATAAAGCCAGATGTTTATTTTATTTATTATATAACTATTCTGTGCTGTTTTTGTTCTTTACGTCTCTATCTAAATGTTTTAATTTATTAAGTGACAAAGGACCAGTTGGTCATGCTTTACCACACTGAACTACTGATCGATACTATCACTGTCCAGCATAGTGGTCACCTTGAGGCCCAAGAAACAGATCCAGGGAGAATGTTAACTGTAAAAAGGCAAGGGGAGTTTTGCCTGAACTCCCCACTCCTAAAACCCAGAGATGATGCCAGATGCTAACAAATGGTAACAAGGCCTGACATGATACATACCATGGCTTTACGTGAAGCCTCTCCACTAAATAGCCTCAAGCAGCTCACTCTTTGGCAACTGAGGTAAGAATGTGTAAGTTAGCAGCAGTGTTCAGTAGAATAACAGAATCGCAGAAGGGACCACAAGGGCCATCTAGTTCACCTTCTGCTAACAACTAAAGCTCTCCTGAGAGATGGCCATTCACCCTCTGTTTAAAAACCTCCAAAGAAGGAGAGTCCACTGGCAGTCCATTCCACTGCAGACCAGCGCTTGTAGCCAAGAAGTTCATTCAAATGTTTAGGTGGAAGCTCTTTTCTTCTAATTTCAATCCATTGGTTCATTTTCTAGTCTCTGAAGCTCATTCCACCTTCTGTGTGGCATCCATTCAGATATTTAAAGATACTTTTCATGGTACCTCTCTGTTTTCTCCTCTCCAAGCTACACATGCCCAGCTTCCTAAGCCACACCACATAAGGACTGGTTTCTAGACCTTTGATCATCTTGGTTGCCCTTCTCTGGACACATTCTAGTTTGTTGATATCCTTCTTGAACTGTGGTACCCCAAAATGGACACAGTATTCCATGTGAAGTCTGACCAAAGCAGAATCAGGTGACACTACTACTTCCCTTGACTGTTGTAGGCACTGGCTGTCCATAATCAGGTAATGAAGTCCCAAGATATTCAGCAGGCAAACAGATACAGCTTAGCAGTCCAATAGACCTTGTCTGGTCAGGGTGAAGCAAAAGTGAAGTCAACCCAAAGATCAGGAATCCAGTGGGCAGCAAGGTCAAATAGTCCAATGGTCAGAGAAGACAGGCAGATGGCAAGCAGGGAATCTGTAACACATAGAAAGGCAGGAACAACAAACACACAAGTTGTTTCTGGCATCAAGCCACCACCTCTGCCTTCCTTAAGAAAGCTGGAGCCAGCTGGCTCTCATCTCAGCCTGATTAGCTCCTGGTGTGCCTGTGTCTGCTTATTGTCCTACAAAGTTTCTGTTCACCTGGAGAAACTGACTCCTGGCTCATGACACTGACTTGGACACTATATTCCTGTTGGTAAAGTCTAGAATTTTATTGTTTTTGTTTTGTTCACCTCATCACAATGTTGACTCATGTTTAACTTGTGGTTAGCTAAGACCTCTAGATCCTTTTCCCTTATACTACTTTCTAGCCATGTGTCACCCATCCTATATTTGTGCATGACATTTTTCCTGTCTATACATGGTATTTTCCATTCATCCCTGTTAGAATTCTCTTTGTTACTGTGGCCCAGCTCTCCAACCTGTCTTAATTAGGAACTCTGTCAATTTACTCCATCAGGAATCCATGCCTTGTTATCTAGGAATCATTCTTAGTCTAGACATCCATGTACATGGATAGGAGTGGCTGGAAAAGTTACTTTCTGGGATGATAGTTCCTAAAATCCACACCAGTATGGCCATTGGCTGTATTGCTTTTGGCCTTTGGCCATGCTGATGTAGTGATTTTGTACATTGTGGTCCAAAAAGTATTTTTTTCCCCAGGTCTGAGAATAAGCTAAGAAGAAACTTTCTACACCTGCTTCTATTTTAAGCTTCCAAAGTATCCATGATCCCACAGGGTTCCCGCTCATAGGGTGCTGCCTTAAGCCAGAACACACCATTGGTCTATATAGCCCAATATTCTGGCTGGCAGCAGCTTTCTGGGTTCAATGCCTCAGACAGAGCAACTTTTTCCAATCAATTGCTATTTCAGCTTTTGCCAAATTGGTGCCCCCCCAATACCATCCATATCATTGTACTGGCTGGAAACAGAGATACAGTAGTCCAACATATCTGGAGGGGTAAGCCCTTAAAATGGAGACACTGCGCTGCTTGATCTTTTAAACTGGAGATACTGGGGAGCGTAAATACTCTAAAGGCACCAGATCACATCTGACTTTGGAAGCTAAGCAGAGTCAACCCTAGTTAGTACTTGGATGGGAGACAGTCAATAAATACCAGATGCTGTAGGCTGTATTTTAGAGGAAGAAACCAACAAAACCACCTCTTGAGTATTCCTTGCCTAAGAAAACCCTATGAAATTCATGGAGTCACCATAAATCTACAGGCAACTTGAAGGCACATAGACACATACACACTGAGAGTGGGCCTGGGGTCCTCTATTTGCAGAGCAGATACCCTTCATTCAAGCTATAGGACCCTACTCTCTCTGCAAAAGTCATCAACATTTTCAGGGAGAGTGCCTCAAACCATGCTTTTGGGACTCCAGTCTTTTGGACTATAACTCCCAGAATGCATCTGGCTAGAGGTTATGGGACCTATAGTCAGCAATGTATATAATTCTTCGCTCCAAGTCTCAAGTCAAGTCTCAAGTCCTTGAAGATACTTTCAAGTCTCAAGTCTGGGAGCCAACTTTACACCCCAACCTATATTCCAGAATTTTTGGACAGAGTCACATAAAGCCAGTTTTAACAATTTAAGCAGTGTTGAGCCTCCACATTTGCAATTTTGCCATCTGCAGGTTCAGAAACGGGGAATAGGATCCTTCTTACTCCCCTTCCCCAAAGCTGGAGGTTTTTGTGCCAATGGGCATTAAAGAGTCTGCAGCTTCAGAAGTGGGGAATAGTATTCTTCAGATTTTTCAGAAGTGGGGAGCAGAATCCTTCTTACTCCCCATTACTGAAGCTTCAAAAGCTTTAGGAGCCTTCCTCTTCAAGCCTATTGCCTAACACATCTGCCAATCCCCTCTGAGAAATGCATGCTGCACTCTGGGGGGTGAGTCTTCTCTTCAGCTCTTAGGAAAAGTTTTAGAAGGCTCCTCTGATATGCCACAGGGACAGGCTGCTGAGCAGGACTCAAGCCTACCTCAGGCCCATTGCCTAACTTGTTTGCTGTTCCCCTCTGAGAAATGTACCTACACTTTGGGCTTGAGATTGTCATGTGACCAACAGGCAAAAAGAGATGGAAGACTTGTTCGAAATCGTAAGGTTTCTGGATGAATGGGTTATGTTACTGAACCAAGGGCGGCAAGTCAGTCACTAAAAATATACAAGTCTCAATGGAGTCAAGTCAGTGCACCATTTACTGCCCAGTGGAGTCCCAGCTGAGTCACTGAAGTGACTTAAGTCCAAGTGGGTTGACTCCAGTCTACATCACTGCCTATAGTCTCAGAAACAATTTCCCCAAGCTCTGCTTTTGATAAGGTTGATTCTCTTTTATCCGTGGACCAATACAGACCTCGAGATCCCCTCCCCTCCTCCTCGGACTTCTCTTCCTTCTTTTGGGGACAGGGCAGGGGAAGGGGGAAGCCAAGCATGAACCAGCCTTGCAAGACTGGAGACAGGGTTCCCTTTCGTGCGCCCAGATGCGGTACCTGTAATACCGCATCTGGGCGCACGGTGGCGCCGTTCCCTTCTCCTTGCCCTCCCAGCTTCCTTCCACTCCTCTCCAACCAAACTCCGGGACAGAATTGCAGGGGAAAGCGAGAGGCTCGGACTGGACTTGTTGATCTCCCCTAAGAAGAAGCCGAAGGGGGAAAGGCGAGCGGGCGAGTGAGGAGGGGAGGAAGGAAGGCGTTTTCGCTTTGCGCTGCTCCCTCCTTGCTCGTTGCAGTTGGGTCCGGGGCCCATTTTGGGTTTCCACTGGTTCGAAGGTGGGGCTTGGGAGACGCCAAAGAGGACCGAGAGCAGTTTCTACGCGAGGCCCGAGCGAAAGGAATTCCGTGCCATCCTGGAACGATCGGCCGCTGCGCTGCGCTTCCTTGCCTCTCCGGGGCTCGGTCCATGGTGGGATTTCGTGCCTGGCGGGGCATCCTCCTTCCGATCCCCGTTTGCAAGCGAGGGAGGAAGGAAGGATGCCAGCCAGCCAGCGGCGCCTGCTCCACGGGCTTCCTCCTTCTCGCCTCGCCCGGCGCATGATGTAGGGAGCCACCCAGCCGATGCCCTCCCTCCCAAGCCGACAACCCTTTCCGGCGTTTCCCTGGGATCGTGGCCAGATAAGTAAGTGGGGAAACCGGGGAGAGGGAGAGGGGGAGCTGGGGGTTGGCTGGTTTGACCTGGGGGGTGGGAGGGCGAAAGGGGACCCTCTCTCCGGTCTTGCAAGGCTGGTTTCGGGAAAATGAGCGGGTTGGTTGAGTGAGTGCAAGGGCGCCCTGTTTGTCGGAACAGATCCTCTTGGAAATCCGGGGGGGGGATTTGACTTTTCCCACCCAGGGTCGGCGGGCGGGCGAGCCCACGGCGTGGAAGAGGGAAGGCGCCGCTTCCCGGCTTCTCCTTCTCTTTCTCGCCTTGGCATTTGTTTTTAAAGCCATCTTGTATAAGCAACAGCGTGAGAGAGGCTGCTAGGCAGCTGGTTCTGTTGGCTGCATTTGAACGGGGGGGGGTTGTTATGACAACTCCTATTAGTGATTGCTGGGTGCGGATGGGAGGGTAGAAAGGAGTATTTTTCAACACCTCCCCCGTTGGAAAAAAAAAAGCGAAATAAATGCAATGATTGTTCCTTCTCAGGATGGAAACTCAGTTTTGTCTCTCTTCTCACCATAGCCACACACAGGTGTAGTCTTTTTCTCTCTTTTCTTCTCTCTCTTGCAGACTTTAATAGAAGTGATCTGCCACTTATTTGCCCCATGTTGTTTCATCCCATTGGACTTACAACTGTATTGTCTCACTAAGTATTCCACCACCACTGGTTTTATAAGAGGCAGGTGTTGATGATGCACCTTCATCCCTTGGCTCACTCATTCTTTTTCATCTCCGTGCCCCTGGCCTCTTATCATCTTTAAACGTGGGTGTGTGTTGACTTAGACTTTGACCCCTCCATAGCTCGCTTAAATAAAATTGATCTGTCACTTACACCTTCATTCAATGCACCAGAGGACTTTATAAGGCATGAGACATTAAAAAGTCTGTTCTCCTGCCCCCAAGTTCTCCGTTGTTGTAGTGTGATGTAGTTTCTCCTAACGTGGGACCAAATGAGGGCTGGTTGGATCCATCATAGACCACCGTTGTAAGTAGTCATTTTAGCCATGCTCAAGTGGCCCTTCTTCACTGAGGCTTTACCTAAATTTACTCTGATCGCTGCAATTTCAGGCTCTACATATGTGTCTGCCAGTGTTGTTTGTTTATGTAAATGACATAATCAGTCTGCCATTGCTTTGAAAAAGCTCTGTATCAGGAGAGTAGTCTGTGAATATAATTTGGCTTGGCTCCAAGCTAGACTTTCTCCATGTAGACAAGAAGGGCTACACATGCCAAAGCAGGATTTGTGATTAGATGGTCTTGTCTCTCCTACTAGCAGCCTGTGCCCTGACACGAGTTAAATTTGTAAAGACTTGATGGGTGAGAAGCAAGTGTGAGAGAGCTAGAATGTTCACATTTCTCTGAAGAGCTAACAAGCAACAAACTATGGTAGCTCTTTCAAAGGTCATGGCTCAACCCCTTGGCAGAAGAGAGAAAGCCACAGAAATGTTGCTTAAAGAGACCATTGAAGAAAAAAGATAATATTTTATTTTTTAAAATAGCCAGAGAGTGCTCCAGGCTTAGTCATGCTTGGAGAACACCCATTAAAATCAGTGGAACTTAAACTGGTCATTACTAATTAGTCATGGCAAATCTTTTGGCCTACCCTAAGTCTAGATTTAACCATTCATTTTGATTGATTATGCTTCCAAACACTGAATTTCTGGGGGTGGGGGAGCACTTTGACTTATTTGTAATTTATACATGCATCTGTGAAGAAAAAATCATGTTGAAATTTGATTTGTGTGGTTTGTTACAACATTATAGCAACACAACCTTGTTACAACATTGTAGTAACACACCCTGTGCATCATTGAGTGCAGCACATCTTAATAGAAGAGTGTCTGTGAAAGGCTTTGGCTTGAAGAGTTCCATCTTGGTGCACATACACCTGACTTTTCAGTTTATGTTTCTAAGAAGCACACAGTTCATGGGGGAAGAAGTTCAAGTGTTTTAGCCCTTCATTCAAAACGGTGGGAGCCAAACCATCTCAGCATCACAGAGGATCAGTTCTCACCTACCCTTTTCCAAAACCCAGGACTTTATATGGTAGTATTGCATACAGTGATGTAGTGGAACCAGGGCTTGCAGGGGAATTTTTTGTTGGTAGGGACAATGACATAATCTACTGTCCCCCCTTGGACTCCCCCATTCCCTCTGCAGTGTTTACAGTCACTGGATTTTCCCAGCAGTGATGTATTGTTGTGAGCTATCCCTACTGTAACCCAAATTATTTCAAGGTGGCTTTACAAAAGATCAGCTTCTAGCTGAAATGAAAACTGCTAGAAACTGTTTTAGATCAACAGAGCTACCTATCCTTTTGGACTTTCCATAGGGGTGTTGCTGTAGAGACTCTCCTGGTGAGGGCTTGTACTTTAAAATATGTTTATTTTTTATACAGGGATGTCAAAATTATTAGCACACTAAGAATCAAACCTTAAGCTAACCAGTATGTACATGTGGGGTGCTTTAGGGGGAGAAAGTAAAGAAAGGAGACAAATGGGATTTTAGTGAGAAATGTTTATATACATATGCTTTTCAAAAAGTCCTCCAGGCTGTAAATTATTGAAAACACCTCTTTCCCTTAAATAAGCAAGAGTTTGAGGTTTTGTATGATTGATCAATATAACCAAGTTGTTTAGATGTTTCAGCTGAGAAAGAGAAAATGTCCCAGAAATCTCAGACTACAATGAGCTGAACAGAGGCAAGGAGAATACAGAATACATATTATGTCAATCAGAGCAAAGTGAATTAAAATGCCCTCTTTTGAGTCTGCTAAGGATATCAGGTTGCCACCACAAAGATAAGGGATGGTTACTTGCCCAAAGGGCAGAAGGCACATACCTGGGGAATCTGTTTCAACACTCCAGGGCGTGGACAGAGCTCAGGGTCACTGTCCAATCAGAACAGGTTCCTCCTGTGTATGGATTTGGCAAAGACTGCACCAAAGTCTTCTGTCAGCCCAGTGGCAAAATAATCCCAGCAGCAGCAGCGGCGGCTCACTCACACACCCTTCTCAACTCACTGTTCTTAAGCCTCTCTGTTCATTTTCAGCACCAGGAAACTGAACAGCGACCTGTGCTCTTGCAGCCAGTCCGCTCTCCCTGCTGCTCCGTCAGGCACACTAAACAGAGCTATTTGTATGTCTGCCTGATTAATTGGTCAAGCAAGCAGTCCACAAACAAAGGAAGAGCCTCTTGTTTGATTCTCAGAAGTCACCAGGGGCTCTCTGAGTTTTATTTTCCTTTCTTGCAGGCATGGAGGAGAAAGAGAACAGATGAAGAGATTCTGCCCAGAAGTGTGAGTATCTTGGGACTTGTTAGCACCCTATTCCAGCCTTATAGAGACGAGCAATGCCTGCAGGAATGAACAAGCATGGATCTCGATCGACTACCTCTTTGCCTCCAGATCCCATGGAGATTGTCAGGAGCAAGGCCTGCTCCAGGAGGGTCAAGCTTAACGTGGGTGGCTTGGCTCATGAGGTTTTATGGAGAACCTTGGACAGATTGCCACGGACAAGGCTGGGTAAGCTCAGAGACTGCAACACCCATGAATCTGTGATGGATATATGTGATGACTACAACTTGGAGGAGAATGAGTATTTCTTTGATAGGCACCCAGGGGCATTTACTTCTATCTTGAACTTTTACCGCACAGGCAAGCTGCACATGATGGAGGAAATGTGTGCCTTGTCCTTCAGCCAAGAACTGGACTATTGGGGAATCGATGAAATCTATCTGGAGTCCTGTTGTCAGGCAAGGTACCACCAGAAGAAGGAGCAGATGAATGAGGAGCTCAAGAGAGAAGCGGAGACAATGCGGGAGAGGGAAGGAGAGGAATTTGATAATACCTGCTGCGCTGAGAAGAGGAAAAAACTCTGGGACCTTTTAGAGAAACCCAATTCTTCGGTAGCAGCCAAGGTAATGTCCAAACTATACATTCATTTTCTTTGATGGATAGACCTGGCATATATTTATTAGAGCGATGATGGTGGACAATGGTGTTTCAAGCATTTTGAGAAATTGTTGTGTCCTGGTTGTTGTCCGTAACAGTGTTTGTCACCAAAAGGACTTGCTAAAAGCATCAATTGCCATTCAGTTCTGTGGAGCTCCTTGTTGTTTTCCTTTCTATATTTACATATTCAGCTTGAATTGGTATTATTTCTTACAAGAGAGGATCTGGAGAGATGAGGCAAATATTGGCACATCATTCTGTCTTCCTTACATATTTATTGACATAACAGTAGAGGATATTCTGTGGGATATAGAATTACTTGATTGGAAGGACAGCAGTACAGTACAGTACAGATTATGTGGATACCTCATGTCAGAAAAGGCAGATCTGTAATGTATTTATAAATGTGTAATGTGTTCATACGCTGCTTGATTAGCATTTTGCTAAATCTCTTGAAAAGTGCTTGGTTTTGTTAAAAGGATGACCTTAAAAATAAAGGTTGCAATGTAACAGATTTTACTTAATAAGCTCCATATTAATCTTTTCCCTGCTGTTATATCCTGAGTAATATTATCTTTACAAGATTTTGTGGTAGCCTCTAAACTTAACCCTCTTACAAAGAAACCTTCATCAATACATTTGCTCTTAAATAATAGACAAAGGGAAACATATATAGAGAGATAAATATGAATAGTAGGGTATTATCCTGTAGGCAAACCTCATAATGGACATTGGTGGTTTTTGCAATATAAGTACCAGCAATTATATCTTTCTGAAGACTGATGACTGAAACTAGCTTTACATTTGCTTTTAAAATGTATGACTTCAGTCACTTCTTGCAGATTTGAAGACTTGTTTTGTTTTACACAGAGCCTGAACCTACCTTCTACAAGTCCTCCCCACCCCCAGCATTGCTTTAAAAAGTTACTTTTTTTGGAGCAGAGCTCCCAAAATCCCCAGAATTCCTGGATAGTTCTAGGCTTTACAGTAAAATAAATAAATAAATACATACATACATACATACATACATACATACATACATAGCTCTGGGTAGAATTGCTAACTGCCAATATTTCTTGTGATCATATGGGATCACTGTGACTTTAAGGAATATTCTCTGGAATGCACTTGGGACCAATTTTTGTATCTTGAATTTCTTTACCTTGAAACAGCATGTTAAACATAATAATGTCTGCTTTGTTCTTCAGCCATTTGAGGAACTGATGATTTGCTTGTACTCTGTTAACTTCCAGCCGGGATATAGACAGACTGGAAAAGTCACTTTTTGTATTACAGCTCTTGAAACCCTCTAGCCCACATGGGTGGTGGGAAATGTGGTCCTGAAATAACTTTTTGAAGCTCTGGGTGAAGGAATGAAAGCAAATGGCTGAAAACTGCTGTCATAAGAGTCAGGGTGTCTTAGGGATAGAGCTTTTACATTTTCCTTGTAAATACACCCAGCTTCCATCCTTGGCATCTCCATTTAAAAAGGTTGTTGGACAACTGTGCTATGGGGGATCTGTGGTTAATGACTTTGGAGAGCTGCTGCCCGTCAAAATTCACACTACTGGGAAATAAATTACTCTTTTACAGTTGAATACGTGTCTTTTAGACAGTTTCATCTGTTGCGGAAGTGCAACAAATTACAGTGGAGAGGAAGAGAAGATAAAAATTGGTTGTGCTAGCTGGCTTCTGCTTATATCAACGCAAGAATGCTGCTGGGTTTGAATGTTTGAAGCTAAGGCTAAATCCAGTGTTAGTTCCAACTAGGATAGACTCATTGAATGACCGGGACTTTTTAGACACCACTTACATCCCATTGACTGTAGTGAGTTTACTCTGATTGAGAATAACCTTGGATTTAGCTCCAGTGATTTCTTATTGTGTGTTCTTAGTTTAGTATTATCCTTAAGTATAACATAGATGTCCACCATATCACTTGTGAATGTAAGTTTCTGGTTCCTTTTAAATTGTTTGGAAGAAGTGACTGAGTCCATTCCTGTGTATTTTCATGACAGGTATTGATTTACATTATTTTATGCAACTGATATAATATGCATAATAATATTTTGTATTTGAGTAACTGCTCCTGTCTACAGAATATAATACAACATCCATCCTTAAGATATTGCAGCTCTCAGAGCATTGTGCAGGGTAATAACATACCTCAGGAAAATAAAGTCTCAAAAATTACCAGTGTACTTGGTCCTGCATGTTGATATCTTGAAGCTGCATCTTGCAGCTGCATATTTTCACTAGCAACAGCATGCTTAAAAAAAAACGGGGTGCAAGTATGATGGCTAATACAGATGTAACACATAACATTAAAATCAGAGAGTATAAGATGGCCAATTATTTTAAAAAGCAGCATGGGGGGCTTTTATACTGAAACACTGATTTTCAAAGTGAGGTCAAACCAGACAATACATTGCACTTGCTTTTAGAAGAGGTGCTCCTTCAAGGTGCTCCTTCAAGCTCCTTCTGCTGGTCAGAGTATGTCCTCTTTTAGGTACCTTGCATTTAATGCATTTTGTTTTGTGAGTGGCTGTTTGGGAAGTATATATCAGTTTAATTTGCAAACCTGATTATTGAGGCCCATGTCTATGAAGAAGTCCTGCTGTGGATAAAAAAAACATGGATTATTGCAGAGAATATGAATTGCACTTAACATCTAGTTGATACAGAAAACATCTGGGATTATACTTGGAAGTTTTTCAAATGTTCATCCAGTTAAAGATAAATAGTAATAGGAAGCAGAATTCAAAGACATAGCTGTGTTGGTCTGGATCAGTATGCAAAGGGATCTTGTGGCATCTTTGAGACTGAGAAAAGTCTGCCAGTTTTATACCTACAAACCTTATGCTGCAAACTTCTCTCAGTTGGTTTCAAAGGGGCTACAAGATCCAATAGGAAACAGAGCTTGGGAATGCTACTGTTTTGGACCTCAGCCACCTGATTTTCCGAGTGGGCATGGTCACTGTATATTGCTAATTGGAGATTTCTGGGAGTTGTAGTCCAAAAAGCAATGTTCCCAAGCTTTGGAACAACATAGGAAATTCCTTTATACTGAGTGATAATGGCTCTTTGAGGTTTCAGGCAGATTTCCTCACCTCTGCTTGGAAATGCTGAAGACTGAACAGGGGACTTTTTGTATTCAAAGCACGTATTGTACCACTGAGCTATGACCCTTCCCTGAGCTTTCTTGAATAATGTCTTGTTCACCATTATCAGTCTTCCCTTGTATAGTACAGCAAGAGAGAAATGATGAAGCATTCACACTCACTTGAAATAGGGTGCTCATGACATCTGAAAAACCTTGTAAGCACCTGGTCTAAAATGAATAAAACAGCATCCCAGAATCTTCTTCAATATGAAGGATTCAGTGGCAAGCCCTTAGTGCAGGAGAGAGAAACTAGCACCTTCTGGATATTGCTGAACTACAACTCCCATCATGCCTGACCACTGGCCAAGTTTGCTAGGTCTTATAGAAAGTGGAATTCAACAAAAGTTGACGTGTCAGAGATTCACTATCTGTGATTTTGGGTCTTCTTGGCCAATAAATTGTAATTTTCTGAAGGGAAGAGGTTTGAAGACCAAACTGCTATTAAGCAAATAGATATAAAAAGAGGGTAGTGGGAGATGTTGGTTTGCTTCTTTTCCTCTTTTACCCAATTGGCCTTTTTTGAAATATGTTGCTCTATGCAAATGAGATTGTGTACAAAACAGCCTATATATATTTAAACCTGAGTCGCTGCTTGGGCATGGCAGGTGATAGTAAAAGAAACAGATAGTTTCTCTAAAGTCCTGGGAAGGCATTTCAAAGATGAAGGGATATTTGATGAAGTCTGTCAGAAGAAGGAATGTTGTGCACTTTTCAAAAACCAATTGTCATTTTTATTTCTTGCAACAGACAGATCCAGGCTGCCTTTTCTTATATTTCAGATGTCAGAGTACAGAATGTGAATAATTTATCCGGGTGCTTTGGCATGCAATCAGGATCCCAAAATGTCGGCCTCCAGCTTAGGCTGTCTGTGGCACGGAATCAAAATCCATTAGAGGCTGTTGATGTTTCATGATTTATTGTATATGAGGATGATCCTCCTTGCCAGAGAAATGTCTGTTGTGATGTATAAGTCAAATCCAGCTTTGCCTTCAGAAAGCCGGGGTGGTGGAGGAGGGGGAATACTGTGAATATGAAAAATATTTACTAATTTAGAGTAGTTTGCAGAAGCATGTTGATTTCCCATGTACATTTTCACTGCTGAGGTTCTTAATGTAGGGTTCGATCCTGCACTGCTCCTCTGTTCATGTAAAGGGTGGGGACAGAGGAGGCCTTACCATTAAGCAGAGTGAAGCAACTGCCTCAGGTGACATATACTGTGATGCAACAGTGGAAACATCATAGTTATTCCTCTCCAATCCCCTGATTATCCCCATCTTTTGGAGGACAGAGCTGTGTGTGCTATGTGGTGTGTTCTGCACTCTTTAAACCACTTTGCAGACCTCAAGGGTAACCACTGTAAAGTAAAAATCAATTGCCAACCCAGTTTGCAATCCCAGGAATGGAGCTGGCATCAACTGTTCATTGCCTCTTGCTAACCCCAGGAGCCTGTGATTTCTGCCAGTTCCTCTATATCATATCCTGCACCATTTGTAAAGTTCTTTCATCCATCTTAAAAGGAGGTAAAGGAAAGAAGAAGGTAGCTTTAAGACTAACCACTGTGGCCATTTCTGCACTAGACCTTTGAGGCCCCTCCCCAAACCACAAACCCCAGGATTCCATAGGATGTTGAAAGTGGAATAATAACACTATAACAATCTAGTGTGGAAATGGTCTGTATTTCAATCTGAGCTTTCATGGGCTACGATTCCCTTTTTTCAAATGCATCTGGAGAAGTTGACTGTAGTCTACAAAAGCATGTGCTGAAATAATTTTAGTCTTTACACGCACACACCACTGTTCTTATACTGAAATAAAGCAACACAGTTCTCTTTGAAAGCAGCCATTTCCAAGACAGGAGTGGACAAAATGGAGCCCGTGGACCACATGTGGCCTGCCTCAGCTATTGCAGTGTCCCCATCTCCACATATCTGAAACTGCCCTGGATCCCTTCAAGAGTCAAACTAAAGTTTTGCAATAAATAAATTTTATAGCCTCAGAATGTCCCCAAATGTTTTCTAGGGGTCCGGCAAGGCCCCAAAACATGCCCCATGTCCTATAGAGGATGTTTGAGGGCTTGTTTGTTTTTTTCTTTGTTTATTGGAGCAGGCACAGCCTTTCAGAGTCTCTTGGAGGTTCCAGAGTTGCCCCACTCCAGGGCAAGAATCTTCAGGAGACACAGGGTGCTGCTGAGGGAAATAGGAAGTGAAAATCCCTGGGAATGTGGGCTCAGTTAACAGGAGGAAAGTTAGGACCCAGCTGGGATTGCTTGAGGAATCTGATCTTTGCAAATTCCACTATGAACTGACATGACCTGCACCTCTCAGACTGCCAGGCGGATTGGAACTTAGCTTTCCATTAGATTTTCTCCCAGTATTGTTATAAAGTAGTTTTTGGCAGCATGGGCTAAATGCAGTACATTTAAGGATATGTGTTTATGAGGAAAATATGTTCAGAAATGAATGTTTGGGTAAAATGACTGTGTTAAGTGAAATCTAGTTTTAGAATAGGTATTTTTTTAAAAGTACTCGAATATGATTTTTAAAAATGCCCATTTGAACATGAAAATCATTACTGAGAGAACAAATGAAAAATTGGTGCAGGTTGGTAATAGACTCCTGACATTCACCATCCCTGCACTGAAACCAGGACCATGCAAATAAGGTTGAAATACATCAAATATGTCTTCTCATGTTTGAGCAAAAACATCTTAGCTCTTCCGAATTGTTAGAAAGCAAAATAGTCACATTTGAATGATTGCACGTACTGAGCTTCCTTAGTCCCAAATTATTATCCATCTTTCTGTCTGAAACTGTCTCTTGAATTAATTAGAATCCACTGTGTTGGTTCTTGGGAAATCTTTCCCTGATATTTAGAAGGCATGTGGAGGAGCGAATATTGAGCTGTTGACAAGATTACTTAAAGTCAGCCACTTACCCCTTGACATACAGTGCTTGTACTGTTATAAAAATCAGGGATAAAAATAAAAGAGGAGAGCAAAAACACAATTAAGCATTTTGATATCCCATTGTTTTCGAAGAGAGAATTATGCCAGTGCTTGGCTTTCTCTGGTTGAAATAAAAGCCTCTTAAAAGTACTTAAACTTTGTCTAGAATTTGGTATGGGGAGTGTTAGCCTTCACCTTCCTTCCAGATGTTGCTGGATTGTTCTCCAATCAGACTCAACCGTCATAGCCAGTGGTGATGGATCATGGAACCTGCAGCCCACAACATCTGGGGCTACACCTTTGCCATTCCTGCACACATTTTCCAGTGATAAGTATGATGATGCTATTCAGGATTGGATTAAGACTACAGGAGACCAAGTTATGAATCCTGAATCATCCACAGAAACCCACTGGGTGACCTTCAGCTGGTGACATTGTCCAAGTATCAGTGGAAGGCAACTTTCTCTGAAGAAATCCTGCCAAGAAAACCTTAGGTCATCATAAGGTTTGAGTCAGCTTGAAGGTACACAATCACTGCCATAACAGTAAGAACTCAACAATTATGAGAATATCCCAGGTTGACTAGTCTATAATCAAACCACATAGTGCCAGAGAAAGTCACCATAAGCATGCGGAGTAAGAGAAAATAATGTGATTAACGGAAGGAGAGGATCAAAGCTGGAAATGTGTAAAGGATTTGAAATGAAATAATGTTCAGTATGTGTTATGTTATGTGGCTTACTCACTCTCATATCATTTCTAAGTTGATTGGTGCAGTCTAAAAGAATGTGATCATGTGAATAGACCAGGGATTGATCTCTTGCCTTTGAAAATTTTAAGAGAGGTCATTATGGTCTCCAAACTTATTAAAGCAACAAAACTGAGGAAGAAAGTATTTAACCCTTTCACTGTACTACATGTCCAGTTTCAATCACCTATGAAGCTGCTATTAGTCCAGTGTGGGGTAGAACACTTGGGTGCAGGGCTAATAGTAGTGTTTTGGAGAGGGAAGGTTTAAACTGTGGAAACAGCAAGAGGCTGAGATAGTTAAATACCATCTTATCCCAGTGCTATCACTTCCATTAACTCCAGAGTGCCCTGAACCTGTTGTACAATTAAAAAATAAAAGCAAGAGCACCAATCATGTGTTACATGTGGTTTGGCCTTGTCATAAAGAGTTCAATTTCCATAAAGGGTAAATATAGATCTTAGGCTCTGTTCTGCTGTTATGATAAAATAACTGTGCCTGATTATAATAATGTACCAACTACAGTGGGCATGCATTTCAAGTTTATCCCAACACATTGTATGCAGGTCCTAGATATATGTCATCCTTTGTGTTGAGCAGGTGGCATTGTCTTGTGACCAAGATAACTTTTTTTCTTGTGGCTTTCTGTTTTCTTCCTCTGCAGTGCGCTTCATTCCCTTGGGAAACCCAATACCTGGTCAATGTCTAGTAATAGTACAGGCATTGCTGGAAAAGAATATTTAGCCAATATGAAAATCAGATCAACTCACCACAATTGCTTTTCTGATTTTGAAACCTGCTTTATTCTAGTTAACATTTCAATTTACCTGTTCAGAACCCTTACAAAGGTCAAAAAAGTGTGAATACCTCCACCCTGAGTGAGCACTCCCCCTCCTATTCCCTTCTAGGGTTCTCCCTCCCATTCCCTTTGTCTGGGCACACATGCCTTCTCTGTCTCTGGGCAAAAGGCAAGGAAATAGGAAAATGAAGCCCTGTGTGCAGAGGCGAGACTCAAGAGATGAGTTGCATAAATCAACAGTGAATTAAGGAGTGAAAGAGAAATCCCTGTTTAAATACAGCTGTTTGAACCTGACCAATACTGATTCTCCTTTAATACAAGTTCCACATAGAAAGAGAAGCAGTCTGGGCGTCAGCCTTGCAAATAGAGATTCCATTTTTAGCATTAAATATATTGCTGAGTTAACTAGTGAGGTAGACTCCACTCCCTTGACTTGCTATGTGACATATGAGGCCAAAGCTTCAGAGTGTTTCTTTTTTTGAACTGTATCTCCCAGATGTTTTTGTGTCAATCATTCACAGCAGCAGTCTTGATCCTAAGCATATTTGTATTTTGCTTCACTCTGCATGCAGACTTGGAGCCAGCATAGTATGGCTGCTTGAGTGTTAAAGTAAGATCTCAAGAAAGCAGGATTCAAAACTCCTCTTAGTCGTGGAAACTCATAGGGTAACCTTGGGCAATTCACACTGTCTCATCCTAAGAGGATGAGAGTAGCAAACCCATGTATAAATTATGCCAAGAAAACTCTAGAAAACATCATAAGTCTGAGTCAACATGAAGGTGCATGACAGCAACAACAGCAGCTTGCAAACTAAAGCCATTGTTGTGCATGATAAACAAATCCATTTGAAAGGAGCCAAATGAAGTTTCCATTGATTGTGTGAAGTTGACAGCTATGTACTCTCCAAATGCGATGGGCTCCCCCACCAACCCTGAAACCTTGGCAGCTTTGATTCATAGTTCCACACGGTCATAGAAGCCACTGCCATGGAACTTGAAACTTTGAATTTCTCTGTCTCTCTCTGAAAAATCCAAAACTATAAGCAGAAGTCATGAGGGAAACCACCTTATAATGCTCACATTTTATTTGTATTTGTTAATTGGAAGTCAAACTCAATTTAGCTCAAAAGGACAGGTCCTGTGCCTTAACCTAAGGATGAACTTTTGTAATATTAATGCTCTGGACAGTAGACTTCAGTATTAAAAGCTGATTAACGTATCTTCTACTTTTGTCCTTGTCACCTTCCTGTAATACCTACCTATTATTTCCTGTAATATCCTCTTTGTGGATCAGTTTCTTTTATCTGGTGATGATTTGCTTGCCGGAATCCTGTATGTTTAGCTTGAAATAATTGTTGTCGTGGTACCCAGTGTTTGCCTCTGATGTTCTTCTTTTTCAGCCTTTCTTAACCTTACTTTCTAAGACACTGGACTATGACTCTTATTATCCGTAGTCATAGTGACTGTGGGTTATAGGAATTGTAATACAACATGATCTGGGCACCCAAGTTTGGAAAATGCTGTGGCTCTTGCTTTAGCTCATTCCTCAAATGCTTTCTTGTACTCCATTCCTGTTTTTAGGCTCCATATTCCACTCAAGTCTCATTGTCTTTGTCAATAAGATTGGGTTTAGCTGGAATCAAAGTTAGTCTCAGATCGTTTCCTAAATGCTGTCTCTTCTCTGTTGAGCACATGGATTTTCCAATGGAGGTTTCTGTATAGGTGTTTTCGTGAAGGTAGTTGATGTTACTGTGTTTGTCATTGTTCGTCATTGAAATACAGTGTGTCTGGTATCAGGCTGAAAACAGACAATTCTGGGTAAATGTTCATGCTTGACTGGAGATGTGCAAGTATACACACGTTTTTGAAAAATATTCAGATCCTAACCAAATATCCTCCAAACAGTAACTGATCACATGAGAATTTGGAATTTGTTCTAGACATTTAGATCCAAAGCTTCAGGTTGCATTTTTTAAAAAGTGACCCATCAACTCCTTTGTATAACTTTTCACATTGCTTTTATTCATACTTTTTTTTTAAAAAAAATTGACTTAAAAGGGCCAAAATCCACCCCCTCCACACACATGAACCGTTTCCAAAAGCAATGTTGGCGGAGTAACAATAAGAGAACATTATTTGCTCTATGAGAAGATAATGATAATGTTTGTTGTGCCTGTAGTGAGTCGTATCCGTGGAAAATTGGTGGAGAGTTTTTAGTAACTAGGCTTCTCATCCATTCATATACATTTGTTATAATATAACTGTGCTGCTGTTGTGTGCCTTCAAATTATTTCCAACTTATGGCAATCCTAAGGCAAACCTATCACAGGGTTTACTGGGGCCGAGAGTGTGTGATGTGCCCAAGGTCACCGAGTAGGTTCCATGGCCAAGTGGGGATTCGAACCCTGTTTTCCAGGGTTGTAGTCAAATGCTCAAACCACTGCACCACGCTGGCTCAACTACAGTATGCTAGCTCACTTTATAGCCCATGTTTCATAGCTTCACTGTACTCTGTTCAGGTTACTCAGCAAAGAGGCCTTAAGGTAAACAGAGATGGAGCCAGAGTGATTGTACTAATTCTAAGGCTGATAGGAAGCTCTCTCTCTCTGAGAGGTTAAATCTTTCTCCTGTGTCAGTCTCGGGGAAGAAGCTGGAGAGAGGAACTGCAGCTTCCTGAGCCTTTGAACATCCTTTCAAAGCTTCCAGAAATCCTACACTGCCAGGGTACATAATTTCCTTTGTTTTCATCTTGGAAAGTGAAATGCCAGCACCTTGCCCAAGAGCCTGAAGGCCCATCTGGAGCTGAGAGAACAATGTAGCATCTAGCAGAGCCATGAGTCATTTTCACCTGAAGTTGTGTCAGCTGAAAGAAAGGTCATGATAACACTTTCTTTGTTTATATTTTCTGTTTCTACATCCTTTTCCAGGTATTTGTCACCAATAAAATTATACCTTGTATGCTCAGCAATTTGGTCCTACTTCACTGTTATCTTTTCAGCCTAAAATGAGCAGGACCTGAGTGGTTCAGCCCCTCCAGATCAATGCCATGCCTTCACTTTGTATAGGTAACTGATACATCTCATAGGTTAATTCCAAACTCCAGTTCCAAGCACTAATCATATGATTTTCATTATTGTTTCGAGGCCTCAGATGCTGCTTCTCCCACCCACCCTTGGGGTTGACATATGATGCATATTTTAAGCTATCACTGGCAGATTTGTAACGGCAAGCAAAACAGTCTGCTTTAGTTCATGACTTCACACAACCAGTCCAGAATAGGTAGTAAGGGTGGAATGAAGTCAGACTAGTTGGTTTGCTGTGTGGTGTGACTCTCTGGTGGGAGCTGCCAGTGGCAATAAATATCCATTTCAAACAGGTAAGCAGAATCTGGTCTCTGTTCTTTTGAGGAAAATGCATACCCATCAGGCATCCTGATTTGGCAGGGACAGACCAATCCCCTGTCATCCCACTTTTTCAGCTGCTTTCAAAATGTCCCAGTGCCTTTCCCCTTCTCCCATTTTCCCCCTTCATCCTGTGCTTACTTCAGTTAGTGCAAGCTGAGTTCACAGTGCAAAAGTTGTTGGCACTCAGTTAATTCAGCAGGGGGGAGAAGAGAGGGGGGATGGGGTCTTGCCCTCCTCTATAAACCCAGGCAAAATCAAATTGCTGCAGTTTGTATGTTTTCCATCCTTAATAACTTTTGCCATGTTGACCACACTCTGATGTTGCTTGGCCACATGCATCCTGGTTTTTCACCTGTGAAATGTTGGTGGATATGAAAATACAGCCACAGAGTTCTGGTGCAGAGCAAGCTCTTGATCTGGATCAAGGAGTTGCTGAACCCTCTCATTTGCTATTTGTACTGCAAAGTTTTTTGTTTTTGTTTTGCAAAGAGTACCTTTGGGGGCAAATATCAGCTGAGAAGGGGAAAGAAAATGAGACTCTTTATCTGGATGGGCAGCATGTTTTCTGTCAGGAGCCCATGACTGCTTTTCTTTCAAAATAAAACTGTCTGGTTTTAGCACACTTCTGTTAAAAATAAGAAGCTATCATAATTGATTAGCTCCCAGTTTGTGTGTACAAAACTAAATTAAGCCCTATTTGTTAATTCTCAACACATCATATTTTCAGTGATCTCCCCCATCTCTCCCCTTTTTGCTATTTGCAATTGATTTAAACAGCTATCTCTGAGAACTTTCTTTGTATGTGTTAAAACGGACAGTGCCAACAAACATTTGCCAGGGCGTGAGATACTAATGTACATTCCATTCCAGGCATTAATTATGCCAGCTGCATTTTTAAAAGAATACTGACTCACATCGTTTGGTTTCTGTTGGCTGGCTGGAAAATGATGGGAACACACAAAATAAATTGGATGTTCATAGAATGAAACCCGCCCCCCGCTCCACCATGTGAAGTGTTATCTCATACTATTGATTCCTAAATGCCATTTCAAATTGTCTGGGATATACTGTATAGATCAGCAGTTCTTAACCTTTCCTTTACCATGGACCCCCTTTAAATATTTTTTGTTGCCACAGACCAGCAAGACTTAACTCAAGATTTAAAAGAGCATCATATTTTTTTTAAAAAGTTGCTCATCAAAAGTCTTCAGATTTGGAGAGAAGGGAGAAATAAGCTAGCTAGCTAGCTAGCTAGCTAGCTAGCCAACCTGCCTGCCTGCCTGCCTGCCTGCCTGCCTGCCTTCCTTCCTATTTTAGCGGTAAAAGATCGTAACATTTCTTCAAGCCTTTGCAGACCCCCTGTGAGGAAATTGTGAGTCCTTGCAGGTCCACGAACCACAGGTTAAGAGTCAGATGAATTCAATAAGGAGTTCATGGTCTATCGGGAAGTGCCCAAATCTTTGTTTTATTTACTCTTGTTATTTATTTGTAGGGTTTTTGTTTCTCAAAATTTAGCTTTAAGAACTACGTCATGCTAAATTGTAGCTAATAATCCTGATTACATTTACTTTTGATTTGCTGCCCCCTCATTTACTATCCAGTTGGATATGCAGAAGCCCTGGCTGTTCTTTTGGTAGGATAAATGCCAGTTGGTTTCAGTGAGTGAAAATGACAGTGCCAAAACAAATATATGGGTGGTGGTGTGTGTGTGTGTGTATATATATGTGTGTGCGTGCACGTATACAGCTATGACACTGTGACATGGTATTTGAAATATTAGCTACTATGTAAAACTAAGGAGCTGGTCTGATAGTTATTTTGCTTTTATGCAAAATAAACATCAGGCTATTTGAAAAGATGTATTCCGGATTTTTATGACAGAAAAAAAATGCTCTGCTGCCTTTGGGGGAGAATCTCAACCTATCACATTGCTGTTTCCTGTAGTATGACTGCAGGATGCACACAGTATATACAAACAAGTGGGCTTTAAACAGCGTAGGTATGCACAAAATGCTTTTTTTCCCAGGGTAGTAGCAAGACAGGAACCTGGATGTTTGGATGTACTTATTTCTCTAAAGATATTATGTTTCCTTTCGATCTAGAATTGTTATTGTTGTGTGCCTTCAAATCATTTCTGACTTATGGTGATGTTAAGGTGAACCTATCACAGGGTTTTCTGGGGCTGAGAGTGTGTGATGTGCTCAAGGTCATCCGAGGGGTTTCCATGGCTGAGCAGGGAATTAAACTCTACTTTCCAGGGTCATAGTTCAGTACTCAAACCACTACACCATGCTGGCTCTCAGACCTCAAATCTGGCACCCTCCAGATTGTTGGATTGCAGCTCCCATTATCCTTAAGGTCCAATAGCCATGGCAATGGGGGTTATTGGAAGTTGTAGTCCAGCACATCTGGATGTCCCCAAGTTAAGAAAAGTGGTTCAAGAGAAAAGAAAGAGAATTAAAAGGTGGGGAGGGGGAGAGAGAATAAATACAGAGAAAAACAAGCAAACACCTGGAATATATTTTCACAGTTATAGCTGTTTCATACTTGATTTATTCATCAGTTCCTCTCTCATAGTATCTTGAGAACTAGTATTTATTTAACATCACATTTTTCTCCCAGGTTGGGACTTAAGCTAGCTCGTAGCACAAATTAAAACAAAGTACACATGGTGATTATAATTTTAAAAAGTTTTAAAATAATTAAACTATCATGTTCAATCAGCACTAACTTAAAACTGTTTACAAGCCTTTTAAAAAAATGAATATAAGAATAAAAGTACAGTTCTACCCACAGTAAAAGATCCATCTGCAACAGCAACAGTGGAAAAGACTACCTGAGAGGGCTGTGATCTTTCCTTTTCTGGAGATGTTCAAACAGATATTAGATGACTACTTCTCAGGGGTGTTATAGCGATGGATTCCTGTATGACAGGGACTTGATTAGATGATGCTTGTAGTTCCTTCCAGATCTGTGATTCCAGCAGACCAGCCTATCCTTTTAAATGCTGGTGCAAAATAGTTTTTCTCTACTGGACATGAATACTATCAGAACCATCATCTTAGACTCCACTCTGCAGATTTATTGGTATTTCTTTCCATTAGCACCCATGGAGGAAATAAAAGCTCATTCTACACCTTTAGCAAACAGAAGATTATCATGCAACAGATGCTCCTCTGTATTAGAAACAGTTCTGCCTATTATCCACTGCTGTAGTCTATTGCATATCTAGTAATGCTTTACAAAGGCTAGAGACAACAAACCCAGTCTAAAAATAACAACTCAAGTTGATTAGGAATATTTTCTTATATATTTTCTCAGTTGCCTTTCACTTAGTTTTTTTAATAAAAAAAAAACCCAGCTCCAATCTACTTATTGCTGTAGTATCTCAGTATCAATATAATTAAACTCCGAGGCATGAGTGAAAGATGGAATCTGGGTTTCATTATGATCCAGCAAATGTTGTTATTGCTGCTATGAGGGGAAAAAATTGAATTGACACTGGAACATATGCCCAAAGCTTCCTCCTTTAAATGAAAAAGAAGAAGTTGTCTGCTTTCCTGTGGAGGGTTTCCTGTGAAGGGTCTGTAGATCTGGAATGTACTCTTAAGCAGTCTGGATTTGAGAGATCCTTAAAGGACACTGCAGCATGCATCGATGCCTTGGTCCAATTTTGGTTTGCAAGAGAAATGTTTTCATTGTTTAGACCAGGTGGACAACTGTGGAAAGGTTGGGGGCTGCATTATCCCCTCAGGAGACTTTGGAATGCTTCTAGGGAACTCAGGGACATTTTCACCTTGTATTAAAAAATAACCGTTAAATTTCTCACAGAGGGACAATAAAATGCCCTCTGCTAGCCCAACCATGCTGGCATCAGTGCTCATGAATAAAGGGACTACTCCACCTGATGCATTCCAAGACTAAATATAAATCCCATTTGGTTCAGCATATGGCTATTCTTATACTCTCTTTCTCAGGCAATGGTCTGATTAGTCACAGCAGGTGCTGCCACTTTTAACCACCTAAGATCCCCATCAGGACACC
Organism: Ctenosaura bakeri; assembly: GCA_948474755.1. Taxonomy (NCBI): domain Eukaryota; kingdom Metazoa; phylum Chordata; class Lepidosauria; order Squamata; family Iguanidae; genus Ctenosaura; species Ctenosaura bakeri. The sequence continues at coordinate 22,313 of CAOLHI010004339.1, read as the reverse complement.
TGTTGCTATTTCAGTACAGACACAAGAGGTACTCTTGTGTCTTATTCTTGTTCTCAAGTATCCTCTAAATTGTCCTCTAGCTACCACTTGCAGTTTGTCTGGATGCCACTATATTAATGTTTTTTTTGGGGGGAGTTCATCAGAGTAACAGTGTTGACCTGAGTTTTGGGAAGTGCTAATTTTCCCACATTCTGCATGGGGATTTCTGATTGGAATGCAACACTCAAGGTTCCAGCATCTGGAGAAAAGAAAGAGTGCCTATGCTGGATCTGATGTGTTGCGGTGTTCTAAAACTGGCAGTTCAATCTGTTATATTTAGTGACTTGCATTGGACTAGTTCAAATATAATAATCTTGATTTACTAATCCCTGATTAATTAAGCTACGAATGAGTGTTGGGCTCAGCCAACCCACCTTCAGCCCTCCTCTTCCCCCTTCATATGCTGCCTTTGGTGTTACTTAATTAGCTAAATTTTCATGTTACATGTGAACCAGGAAACTGTGATTTAATCTCCATTTAGTGTCCAGGCTATGAAACCATGGCCACCTGCAAAAGAATGTGGTGTAACGGGAAAGGTTCTGGACCTGGATTTTGGCATAAAACTCAATAGATGGCCATATGCCACTCTGTCTAGCCCAGTAGATCCTGCGTTTTGGTCCCTCAGGTGTTTTTGATTTCAGCTCCCAGAAGCCCCAGCAGGTTGGCCAGCATTCAGGAATCCTGGAAGCTGCCAAAAAATCTGGAAGCCCAAGGGTTGGGAACCATTGATCTAGGCTAGTTTACTTCACAGGGTTGTTGCAAGGATAAAGCAGGAAACAGCAGAATCAAGTACTGTCCTTTGAGCTCAATGGAAGAAAGGTGAAAAATGTAACAAGTAAATATAAAACATAAATTGTAACATGGCTCTGCTCTTAGTTTTATGAACCATGATTCATTATTACATTTGAAGTGACCCAAGGCTAGTGGTTAACTTGCCCATTGAAATGAATGGTGCAAAAATGCTTAACAGGTTAGATTTTGCCCATGATTAATATAAGAACTGGTCTTTAAAGCATGATCAACACTGAATCATGATATGGTCTTATTCTAATCTATATAAGTGCAGGGTATTCATCACAATAAAGACTATTTGCATATCTTGTCATCTTTTAAAAATTTGTATAATTACCACTACACATTTTGTAAATCTTCCCTCTCCTTTTCATTGCTTTGCAGGCTCTTTGGAGTGGGGATTTTTCTGTTGCATATATTACAGTGTGCCCACCATATGTGTGAGGGTACCATTCCAGTAACCCTCATGTAAAATAAAAACCAGGAGTGTTGTCTCCCATTGTAGTCAATGGACACAATGTGCACATGGCCACACCTATTGCATCCATTAACTATGAGAGTAATGCTTCACATGACCTCACATTTGTGTGTACGAAGGTCATGCCAGAAGAGGGCAGACTATACTTTGTAAAGTATTATGCACTGCTGACACTGTATAAAAAATGAGTCTATAGTTTGTGTGCATGTATATATATAGGTATATACATATATGAATGCACTCTGCCTCTTGATCAGCTGGTCTATATTAGAATTTGGAAAAGTTGCATTTTGGACTACAGATCCAATAATCACCATCAGCACAGACCATAGCCATGTGTTATGGGAACTGTTGTCTAAGAAGTGGAGAGCCTGCATGGTGTAATGGCTTGAGTGTTGAACTACAATCCCAGAGACCAGGGTTCAATTCCCTGCTTGGCCATTGAGTGACCTTGGGCGCATTACACACTCTCAGCCCCAGAAAACCACATGATAAGCTCACCTTAGGGTCACCATAAGTCAGGAACTATTTGAAGGTGCACAACAAAACAACCATAAATGCAAAATGTAACCCTTTTCAAATGCTACTGCATATACGTTTGCATGGAGCTTGGTTTTTAAAGATGAGGTTATTAGTATTGGCCTTCAAAAATTCCTTGTGATGATGTTGAAATGCAGAATTCGTAAGAAGACTAGTCTCAGCACATATTCTTCTTATTTTAAACATCTGATACATTCAAGATGTCACTTACCGTTCAAGGTGACCTTAGCCACAAATATACCTCTTTGCCACAAGGCTGTATTTCTGGTAGCTCTGCAGCATTTGCAAGGATTGTTTTTGTTTTTCTTTCAGTATCAGACCTTCCTTTGCTGATTAGCAAGCACACATTGTGTTCCTGTCTATGTTTACACACACAAGGTTATATTATAGGAGTAACTGAAACCTCTAAACAATCCCACCAAAGGCAAAGGAAATGTGATCTTTTCAAAGCTAGAATAGTAGCCAGCAAACAATACTAAGTTTTCTTAGAAAAATCGGATGCTTTATTGGTGGAGAGGTTGTTGCTTGGCCCACAGGCCAGCTGGACAGTTCCTAGATCCCTCTAGAACCCTCTTATACTTGCCCAAAACAAAAATCCACCCAAACCCTGAAAATTATATTTCTCAAATCTACCAGGGCAGAGTGATACCAGACACAAACAAGATGTGCACCTCATATCTTGATCTGAGGACTAATCCCATTTTTTGAAAAATAGAAGAGATCTTCTATTCTTTTCTGGTTTCCTCAGAAAGGAGTCGCTGTGGCTCATAGAGGTCCTAGAACAGATGAGAAGGAGGCATATACAGACCCTCTGCCCTCTATGGCTCTAATAATGATAATAATAATAATACAATCAGCCCTCCACATTTGCAGGTTTTATTTTTGCAGATTTGATTATTCGTGGATTATTTGCTGTCACCTCTGCTGCCTCCCTATGCCGTTTTTAATAGGGATTGCAAGCCTACTGAGACTGAGAAACTGTGAACAAGGCTTTTAAGTCCCTATTAAAAATTGTGTGGGGGCAGCAGTGGAGGTGGCAGTAAACCCTATCAGCTACCCACTTCTGCCTTGTGAAGGAACCCTGATGTCTCAAAGGAATCCATGGTGCGTTCAATATGGTGATCATACTTTTCTTGTGTGTTAAATATGGTTTGAGAGGGCCTGGAGTTATTCACATTTTTTTCACTTTCATGGGGTCCTGTGCTCCTAATCCTAGCGAATATAGAGGGATTACTGTGAAAGTAGTAGTAATAGTAACAACAACAACAATAACAACAACAATAATAATAGCTTATTTCTTACACGCCTCTCCCCAAGGTTTGAGACAGAGCACAAAATAAATTAAAATACAAAAAACACATCATATATTAAAATACACTAAAACACATAAAATCCTTTAAAATACAAATATATCATAATTAAAATACATCATAATTAAAAGATATTGTAATTAAATATAGACTGAGTAGGCCTGCTGGAAGAGACAGGTCTTAACTCCTTTTTAAAATTAGCATATTTTGGTGTTGAATCTCTTTTGGCAGGTCTTTCCACAGTCTAGGAGCAGCCGATGAGAAAGTCCTCTGAGTGATCATTGCCAGTCTAAATGGCCCCCAGAGGACCTGAATGTACGGGATGGATTGTATGGGAGGGGGTGATCCTGCTGGTAGCTTGGACCCAAATCATGTAGGGCTTTAAAGATGATAACCAACACTTCGTACTTTGTCTGGAAACTAATTGGCAGCCAATGGAGTGATTTTAATGTCAGTGTGATAATAACTATACCCCTACTTTATAAAAACAGGATGTATCATAGTCAGTGACTTCAGAATGCACTGTTACCAAGCTGATCATTGTGTGAATTCAATACATGATTCTCTTCCCATTATGCTCAGGTACCTTGGATCCACTGCACATGTATGGGAAAAACAAGCATAGTTGCACCCTCCCAACTCAAATGTTGGTGTTTTCTGCAAGCTCTCCCTCTAGTAATGAAGATTCAATGGATGCTTGACCAATCTGCATCAAAGGAGACCTCCAGCTATGTTTGGATTACCTGATGACTGGTAATCTGCTGACAAGGCTGGTCCTACCATTAGGCAATGTGAGGCAATTGCCTATAGTGATGAATACTGGGGGACTGCAGTAGACATTGGCTATGTACCATACCATCTGTCCACAGCCATTTATTGGTTCTGTATCTCACCTTTCTCAACAAGTGGACCCAAGATGACTCGCTTGCTGTCTTCAGGTGTGTGGAGTTTGTTATCGCCTAAAAAATACTGAAGTAAAATACAACTGCCAGTCTAGTCAATATCTGTAATTTGGAATGGGAGAGGGTGCCAGATTGTCCTTGTTCTTTGCCTCAGGCAGCAAAATGCCATGGTTGGTCTTGTCTGCTGCCCTGTAATATTCTTGAACTGTAGTTTAGTTTTGGTGGTTCTGCTCCAGAAAAGAGCAAGGATTTAACAGAGGAGCAGAAACGGACTGCAAATGGCAGAAAGCCTAGCCAGTGTAGCCATGCTGAGAAATGTTGGGATTTATAGTCCAACAAGTATCTGGAGGCCCACATGATTCCTACCTCATTTAAAAAATGTGATTGCTCCAGAATGTTATTAGAAACTTAAGTCGTGCCTCCAGTTCAGCCTCTGTCTGCAAAGTTATTATATTTGCAAATTATTTTATATTCAATATTAATTTAAATTTATCTTTTGATTTGTACACATGTTATGTGTACAGGAATCAATTTTATTCTTGTTTTTATAACAAAAAAAAACACAGGTGCTATTCTAGCAGAATTCATAAAAGGCAATTGAAAACACTGTACATGGTTAACTGATTTATGTGCAGGTAGACTTTAAAGAAGTGATTTCATTAAGCAAGTGCAGGGATCTCTTAAATTGATTTGTAGTGTGGAATATATTGATTTTCCAGATTTCCATTGGAAACATGCAGCTCAGTTTTATACTTACTTAATCAGAAGTAAATCCCACTCAGTTCAATAGGGTTTATTTCCAGATAGGCATGCAGAGAATTGCAGATTTCCAAAACCATTTTAGTTCTAAGTGGCCTGTTTCTTACACCAAGTCACCAAGCTGAGAGAGATTGGTTGGCATATTATTTTGCAAATGGAGAATTGTAATTTGGACAGAGGATTATCTTGACAGAGCAATTTGGTGACAGAGCTATCTTGATAGTACCATAACCCATAAAAACACAGGAACATGCACACGGAAACACCAAATTTTGCATGAGAATCTCTTTTGCCTCTAGTGGGTTGGAATCTAGTGGGTTGGAATTAGTCTGTTGAAGCAAAAGCAAGAAACCATTCACACCACACAATTATAGCATTGTGATTCCACTGTGACAGCAGCAGCAACATCCTGTGGAATCCTGGGCTCTGCAGTTTAAGAAGAGGTAGTTAGAATTCTCAGTTAGAGAGATCTGGTGCCTCACCAAACTACAGACTCCAAGATTGCATAGAATGTAGTAATGGTTGTTAAAGTGGAATCACAGTACTATGACTGTGGCCATTTCTGCACTACTATGTTATAGCGCTATTATTCCACTTTCAACATCCTGTGGAATTCTGGGGTTTGTAGTTTACTGAGGCCAAAGAGCTCTCTGGCTGAGAATTCTAAATGCGTCTCCCTATACTGCAGACCCCAGGATTCCATAGGATGTTGAAAGTAGAAGAGTGTAGTGCGGAAATGGCCTGTGAAGTATGAAAGGGCTCTATAACAGGGGCCATTTCCGCACTAGCCTGTTATAGCACGATGATTCCACTTTCAACATCCTCTGGAATCCTGGGGTTTGCAGTTTTGGGAGGGGCCAGCTGGCCCCTCCTGAAACTGCAAACCCCAGGATTCCAGAGGATGTTGAAAGTGGAATCATTGTGCTATAACAGGCTAGTGCGGAAATGGCCAGGGTGAGCAACATTAGCAGGCCCAGAGAATCCATCTCTATGGCCACACGTTTCCCAACCCTGCTATAAAACATCTCTGTGAGGATGAAATGTGATACTTTATATTCAGCACCACAATTTTTAAAAACATTTTATTTTAAGAGTGCATTAAAATATAACACTGTATATAATATTAATATGAAAGTGTATAAGAATACTAACATTCTTATACTTAGAGAGCCAATGTGGAGTAGTGGTTTGAATGACTCTATGACTATTGACTCTGGAGACCAGAGTTCAAATCCCCGCTCAGCCATGGAAACCCACTGGGTGACCTTGGGCGAGTCGCATTCTCTCAGCTTCAGAGGAAGGCAAAGGCAAACTCTCTCTGAACAAATCTTGCCGAGAAAACCCTGTGATATGTTTGCTTTAGAGTCACCATAAGTCCAAAATGACTTGAAGACACATAACAATAACAAGAGCCTCTTATACCAAGTCGTTGGCCTTTCTGGCTGAACACCGACTGCACTTCCAAATAGTTTTAGACTATAATTTTATAGGCCACACCCAAAATATCCTGTGTTTTCAGATTATAGAAGCTCTTCAAAAACATCTGGCAAGCACCAGGTGGTCTGTTCCTAGTGCAGTCAATGTCCAGTTATAAAGGCTAATTATAAGACTTGGTATGAAACAGTGCTTCCTATGTATTTGTAACCTTTTCATGGAAACATTAGAAAATAGGTGCCTGAGATCTTCATTATGCAGATCATGTGTTCAGCCGTGATTTATACTGGCTGACAGAATCCCTGCTGAAACATACTAATTGACAGCAGAATCTTTCCTAGCCTTATATGGAGTCACTGGGAACTGAAGCTGGGAATTCTTGCTTGTTGTCTGCCACTGAAAAATGCCCCTTTCTGCCTAAAATCTCAGAGAGGCACCGCCAGCCAAAGCACAGTCAGCCCTTCACATTTGCTTGGGTTAGGGATGTAGGATCCCTGCAAAAGTGGAAAAATTGTAAATATCAAAATGTATGTGTGTGTCTGTGGGAAGGAGGCTGAGGTATGAGGGGGAGAATGGGCACCCAGAGTCCAATCCTGATTAGGAAAAGGAGAAGGAAAGGGGGTGGGATCAGCTTGGTGGTCCTATACTTCCCCTCTCTCACCCATCTCCTTCCTTGGGTGTAGGAGAGCATTGGAAGAGAGTTTGTGGTGCTGGGATCGGGCTGCAGCTAGTGGAGGAAGAGAAGGACCAGAAGCAGATTTTTAAAGGGTGCTTGGCCTGATCGTAGCTACTGAGAGGGAAGAAGGAAGGTTCTCCCAGGAAAGAAGCACCTGAGGTGGTGGGGGATAGGAGTTGAAGAAACAAATACTCAAGTCCATGAAAGTCAAACCCACAGATGTTTAGATAATACTTGGCTCAACAGATAAATGCTCAGTATAAAGAACTTCATGTGCATATTGAGATGGAGATATTTCTACTGAGAGGAAATAGTATTGAGGGAAAAGCTTGCACTTGCTTCAGGAAGCTACTGCTTGGTGTGTGCTTCTATGGTTAGGTTTCTGATCTCTTCCCCACATTTCTGCCCAGCCTCCCAATTTCCTCATTTCACCGCAACCAAATGTTCCTCTCTAAATTGCCCTTCCTGTGGATAGACAGCAGCATAAATCCCTCCCGGAAAGGCCACTTGGTTAACAACCGCCTCTTGACTGTGCTGATCTCTCTGCAGCCCTTCATGCCTGAGTTCTTTTGGGTGCATCATTTCACATCTGAGGTATTTGGTCAGCTTTTTGCCATTATTTATCGCGGATCTCATTCCGTTCGGGAAATGGCAGTTTGTCAGATTTGAAAAGAGTGCAGTCAGTTGTGTAAGATGCAGCAGAAGCTCTTGCGTTCAGTGTCTAGGACAACTCTGTTTTGTTTTTGGCTTTTTGTTGGTTTTTTTGTTTAGGGTTTTTCAATAAAGTATTCCTTACACAGTATGCTCAGCTTGGTTAGGTCAAATGGTTTGGGGCAAGATGTTCTTTTTATAAAGGCTCAACAAAGGATGGAAAGATATACAGAATGCTAGCCTAGCCATGGAGGAGTCCTGACATAATAAATAGTTATGGTGGAATATGAGGGAGAAGTCTTTCTCTGCCTGCCTAATCCTCTTTTTGAACTAATTCATCACAAATTTGATAGGCAGAGATGGCCCTATCATTAGGCAAAGAGAGGTAACTGACTTGGGATGAAGATGCAGCAGAAGGAGTGAAAAGATCTTGGCTGCTTCTTTTGATTTCCCCAGCTGTTTTTCTCTGTTTGAAGATAAAGCTGTATATGCCACAGAAGCTATCCTGGGGCCCCTCAACCAGCCCATGCCTTAGGTATGATGAGGATGTCATCCCATTGCTGGTTTTGAAGTAAAATGTAGTCCAATTAGCTTCTATATGGGAAATTGTCAGGAGATGCTATCTTGTACTTTGCTTCATGAATTAAAGGGTCAGGCTCTGGTAACAGAGTGCCACTGTTTAGGCTAAACATTACCTGAGAAACTCTAGGTCAGTGATTTTTGTCTTCTCAGTATTTTGGAATTTAGTTCCAGAATCCCTCACTACGGGCCATGCTGTTTGGTTTTCTGGCAGTTGAAGTCCAAAACATCTTGAAAGTCATAGTTGAGAAGCTGTACTGTACATTGTCCATCTGATATGGAGAGAATTTTAAGCTCTGCTACTGATAAGGATCTGTGTGTTTCCAACTCAGCTCTAGAAATAGTGAAAAGAATGGAGGTTTATATTTACTTTCCCAGAGCCTACAGGGGCTTGGATAATATCTTTCAATTATAAGAGGTACCTTAAACATACATGGAATCTAGCACCTGTAGGAAAAGTTTTCATGAGAAATTTGGAGACATACTTTTCTTAGAACAACAAAGCAAGCTTTCAATGTATACAAAGAAAATTTATTTACTGAAGGAGTTTGGATTCAGCAGGGAAAAAGAAAGAAGGTGGCAAAATGATACAGAGGCTTTTTAAAAAAAGGCAAAAAAGCTAATTTGTAATTTAGATGGTTCCACATTACCTGCTTGAGGAAACTCATGTTTTTCAGAGCATGTGCCGAATTCCTTGCCTAAAAAAAAGCATTAGTCACCTGATTCATATAGTTGTAAAGGAATTAAGGGTGCTTCAGGACACACCATTTTCGAAAAGCTACCAAAGTGGCCAAAGGTTGAAGCATGGGCGAATAGCTTTGTCTGAGATGTGGGGCATTCAGTTGCTAGGCAACTTGTTGATTTTAGCAGCATGGAATACATAGCAGCTAGCTGTCAGCAATGAAGATTGCAATCATGAAAATAGGTGTTGGAGCAAAAGGTTTCTTGTAATAGCCGTTATCAGAAAAGCATAGAACCCTGAATATACAAGGAGTATTGCAGTGGCTTTCTCCAGTCTGGGAGGCCTTTGAAAGCAGGATTTCTTGTAGGTTGGCCGTGGTAATAGGAGCCCATCGTGGGCTACCTAAACTAATGAACTTCTTATTGTCACCAGGCAAAGTTGTTCTGGGGAAGAAACAGATAGGAAATATTACATGGAATAATAGGGAAAGGGGTTCTGTGACTTTTAAAGAGGGATTTAATGTCTGGTTGAACATCAAAAAAGTCAGTCAGCATAGGGTATTGTGTTATGGACAGTCATTGAATATAGTTATTCCCTTAATTCTTTAAATAAGGCCATGACAGTTACAAGTTCTCCAAAGTCAAATTATTAATGTAGACAGGGTCCACTTCATTAATGAGCAGCTTTTCCTCTTAGCCTTCCTGTAATGATTGACTTCTAAAATTGTTTTCTTGGTGTAAAACTTTCACTGCAATGTAAAGATGCATTTGCAAACATGAATGGCTTTATACCTGTTGGTATTGTGCCATTTATTTTCCTTTATTAGTGGTCTGATAAGTTCTGGCATGCAATGGATTAAGAGGTCTAATGAAGAAGGATTATTTCCTATCATTTTTTTTTTCATTTAGTAAATCCTTACGGGAAAAAAAAAGAGATTATGGATTTGTCAGGTGTTAAGAACAGATTGCTTTTTTAAAAAAACAAATCCCCAATGTGCCAATATTAAAATGAGCAGAAAGGCTGTATTTGATCTTATCCTTGTACCCAAAATGTACATGCTTTTCAGATTCCATCTCCTTGTGAAATAGAAACTCTTAGCAAATGTGATTAAAAGAAATTTATGCTAAAGATACTGATTTTAGCAACACTCTAAAGCATATCTAAGAGCTTCAGAGATGCACACTTTTAAGGGAACAGACATTGTCAGAATCGAAGATATATCAACAATTCTGAATCATCATCATCACCATCATCTCCCTGCATATTAGTTGCAAAATGGCTTGTTTGGCTGTTCCAAACTCAAACCAGGCACACAAAGATATAGATGAACAAAGAATGGAGAACAATTGGGAGAACAGGCTGTAATGCCAGAAAATACACATTGTACATGCTTGAGAGCACTTCCTTTAGAACTGGTGAAGCACAGAGAACTGGTGAAGCAAAGAGACAAAAAAGAAAGGTCGAGACACATGTGATGTTGGAGGTGAACTAGTGATGCTGTTTTATTTCACAAAAAAGAAAAAAAAAGAAACAGCTGAGGATATGGGTGGTGTTAGATCAGGAAGACAGAGTTGAAAAGGGAGGAAGTCTGCCTGCTCTGGTGCAACCCAGATTTGCTCCAAAGCTTCCATTGACAATGGATTTGTTATACATAATGAATGTTAACCCCTCCCTCAGCTTTGGGGAGCACAGGGTTTGGATTGACTCTACGGTGTGGGGAAAAATATTGAGCATGTGCCACTACACTAAGATGCTAATCCAATGATTTAGAACTTTTTCATTAAAAAAAATTAATGTGTTTTTAAATGATATTGATATAGAAGCATACACCAACAAATGTCAACCAATGTAATCTTGTCATTCCAGTCAGAAATTTTCTGCCTTTGTGAACATTAATTAAATTCATCAACTGTAGAATCATAGAATCTCAGAGTTGGAAGGGGCTGCAATGGGCATCTGCTCCAACCCCCTGCCGTGGAGGAATACACAGGTAAAGCACTCCAGAAAGATGACCTCTGTTTGAAGACCTCCAAAAAAGAAAAATCCATGACTTTCTTCAAGGCAGTCTATTTCACTGTCAAACAGTTCTTACAGAAAAGATGTTCTTCCTAACGTTTAGGTAGAATCGCTTTTTTTGAATCCATTGACTTGTGCTCTAGTCTCAGGGGAGGCAGAAAACAAGTTAAATCCATTTTTTACACAACATTTCTTTAAATACTTGAAGAAATGTTGTGTAAAAGATGGACTTAACTTGTGCTACCATATTACCTTTCAGTGTTCTCTTCTCCAAGCTAAATGTAGCCAGCTCTCTGAGCCATTCCTCCTAGGGTTTGGTTTTACCATCCTGATCACCCAGCTCTGAAAAATGTTCCTGCTTGTCAATATCTTTCTTGAACTGGGTTCCCCAAGCTGGACACAGAACTGCAAGTGAGGTCTTACCAAAGCAGAATATAGTAGTACTATTACTTCCCTTGATCTGGACATTTGGTTGGTTCTAGTTATGAAATCATATCCCCTTGCTTCATGAGAAGAAGCATAGCTTTGCTCCTTCATTTAAGACTGCAGAAGGAATTTTGCTGTGGAAAAATGGAAAAGAATGGTTGTTTCAGTCTGTAGTGAGGAAACTTTAACTGCCCTTCCTTTGGAATTCTCTTTAAAATGTCAAACTCCCTAATCAGGGCTGCAGAAAACCTACTTTTCAGGAGTGACACTTATCACCAAGCAGTGGCCAACTATGTATATTTAAAGTCTTATGTAAAGAGGTTAAACCTCAGACTGAGAGCCACTTTAACAGGTAGGAATGGGGACAGCTTGTATTTTTTGACTATGCGTCACAGTGAATGACATATTTGTAAGAATATTTAGTATTTATTCTAGCATAATACAGCAAGGCAATGTTATGAGCTTCTGGGTATAAAAAGGAGGAAGAAGTACTCTGAATGCTCATAGTAAGGGGAAAATAAAAACATATGTTTTTTATTTCAGGAAATCAAGCCTAAGATGAGACAGGAGGTAGGCTCTAAATTAGGTGACGGAAGCTGCCAACACGAGCTTCTCTGCTTGGGGGATTTATGGTGGGTCAGGATCCCCACTTTTTATGGGGAAGGGTATACTTTTCTACACCTGCAGGTACAGAGGGATCCAGCTGAGGCTGCAGTCTCCATTAAAGAGATGAAAAGAAAAAAAACCCTGAGCATAAGGTCTAGATCATGCCTGAGGATTTAAATTTTTGTCGTTGTTGTTAAAACTATTTCCATGTATCTATTGTGAAGATCTTGTGAAATTTGCTGGAGCCAATCAGAAGCAGTATTAGAACATTCTCAAGAAACATTCTGAACTGCTCAGTCTCCTGGGCCATTTCCGCACAAGACTGTTATAGTGCTATTATTCCACTTTCAACATCCTACTATTATTCCACTTGTTGTCCAGCCAGATAACAAGCAAGACCTGTTGAAAATCCCTCTTTTACACAATCAGTAAAGCCACAGGAGGCTTCCCCAGTTTTCATTACGGTAATCCTAGACTAAGAGACTTTTTTTAAAATCTGGATTTGAAATGGTCTATCATTTCAAAACTACACATTCCAGATTTCCTTTTGCATAGGCAAGAGTAAGTTATACCTACTAGGAAGGGCAAAGCAAAGCACTCTAAGATGGTAGGGAAAATGTGCTTTTGTCTGAAACAATTTGTACGCCCCCCGACTAAGTGTCTAACTCACTCAAGTCACAGTTTCAATGCAACTTTGGACAATGTCATCTGCTAATTAGAGCACAGTTACAAAGCAACTAATAACATTTTTTTTTAGCATTCCATTCAGTTCCAAAATGTATGATTCAGGAACTCTACAAGTGTTCCACAAATCTTTTTGAGAATCTTAATTGTGAACTATTCCACCTGAAAAAAAATCAACTCTGATTTTGGAAAAGTATACGTATTTTGTTAAATGGGATTTATATGAAATGCATGCAGCCAATTATTAGTGTGGTCTACATAGCTTTATGGGTGGCTTAGATTTATTTTTGCATAAATTTTGCATAAATAAGAAAAAAGAATAAAAAACCAATTAAAAAAGAAAGGAGATAAATCAATTATGTAAAATATACAAGAGTTAATTTAATTAAATAAAATTAATTAAAATGAGTCTGTGAAGACTACTCATCAGAGTTTGAAAATTTGTTTTCTTATGTTTTGGAAAGTAGCCTTATAGGCATCATAACTTCAGGCAGTTTGGAAAGCATTTTTAAAATGCTGGACAAGTAAGACAATCAAAAATGGAGCCTATATTCATTATGCGTTTTGCATTTTATATAACTCATGTGTAGAAAAGACTGTATGGACTCTAGCATCCCAACTAAACACCTGGAATAGACCAGAACATAAGTTTATTCTTCATATTTTCAAATTATGAAGACAGTGGTGTAGATTTTGCAAGTGTGGGTGCTTATCATGACAGTCCTTATTGCCATAGTCTCAAGGAGAGTCTAAAAATACAGGTATCATAGAACCATAGAATTGGCGGAAACCACAAAGACCATCCAGTCAAACCCCTGCCATGCAGCAATACACAATCAAAGTACTCCCAGCAGATGGCCATCCAGCCTCTGTTTAAAAAAAAACTCCAAAGAAGGAGACAGTGTATTCCACTGTTAAATTGCTCTTACCACCAGGAAGTTCTTCCTAATGTTTAAGTGGAATCTCTTTTCCTATAGTTTGAAGTCATTGCTTTGTGTCCTAGTTTCTGGAGGAGCAGACAACAAACTTGCCTCATCTTCCATGTAACATCCTTTCAAATATTTAAACATGGCTGTCATGTCACCTCTAAACCTTATCTTCTCCATGCTAAACATACCCAGCTCCTTAAGCTACTCCTCATAGGGCATGGTTTCCAGGTCATTTACCATTTTGGTCTCCCTCTTCTGGGCGTTTTGCAGCTTGTCAATATCCTTGTTGAATTGTGTTGTCCAGAACTGGACACAATATTCCAGATAAGGTCTGACCAAAGCAGAATAGAATGGTACTATTACTTCTCTCACCCTAGGCACTATATGCCTTTTGATGCAGCCTAGAATTGCATTAGCCTTTTTAGCTGCAGTATGACATGGTTGACATGTTCAGCTTGTGGTCTGCTAATACTCCTAGATCCCTTTCACATGTACTGTGGTCAAACCAGATATCATACATTCTATATCTGTGCATTTCATTTTTTTTGAGTGTAGTATCTTACATTTCATCCTATTGTTAGCTTTGGCCCAGCAATCTAGTTTATTAAGGTCATTTTAAATTATGATCTTGTCCTCTAGGGTATTAGATACTCCTCTAATCTGCAGATTTAATGTTCCATGATCCAAGACACTGATAAAGATGTTGAATAGCACTGGGCCCAGGACGGAACCCTCTGGCACCCCACTAGTCACTTCTCTCCAGGATGAAGAGGAGGCACTGGTGAGCACCCTTTAGTTTCGGTCAGTCAGTTACAAATCCACCTAACAGCAGCATTGCCTAACTCAGATTTTACTAGCTTGTTTGCAAGAATCTCATTATTGACCTTGTCAAAGGCCTCACTGAAATCGAGATATACTACCTCCACAACATTTCCTTCATCAAGTTTGTAACTCTGAAAGAGAGAGCGAGAGAGAGAGAGAAAAAGAGAAGATTAGTCTGGAATGACTTGTTTTTTCAGAAACCCATATAGACTTTTAGTGATCAGAGCATTTCTTTCTAAGTGCTTATAGACTATCTGTTTAATAATTTGCTCTAAAATCTTTCCTGATATTGATGTCAGGCTGACTGGGTGGCAGTTTTTGGGGTCCTGCCAGTTCGTTTAATACCATCATTTGGCCTTGAAGACTTGAATGCATTTAAAGTAGCCAGGCATTCATGTACTACCTCTTTACCTGTCTGTTCTGTGTCCCCTATGCATCATCTGTTCTTTTTCCCCCAAGTTGAGCATTGCTTTTATTTTGGGAGAAGACTGATGCAAAGAAGGGGTTGAATAATTCTGCCTTTTCTTTGTCCCCTGTTAGCATTTAATCATTTTCTCCACACAATGCTACAGACATAATAAGAAAGCTCATTTTATTGTTTTCAGTCTCTCTAACAAACCTGAGCTTGCTTTCCGTACGTGTGCTGGCTATTCACTTGAATTCCTGTTTGATGGTTCCCCCTCCATTTCCATTTCTTGTGCATTTCCCTTTTAAAGCATAGTTCAGTTGGAAGTTCTTTACACATCCATCCCAATCCCTTAGACATCTCCCATTTTAATGCCTCATTGGAAATATTTGATATTGTGCCTTCAATATCTCACTTTTAAGGAACTCTCATCCATCATGAACTCCCTTCACTTCTGGTATTCCGGACCATGAGATCACATCCAGTATTTCGCTAAGGTTGCTGAAATCAGCTTTCTTAAAGTTTAGAATGCATGTCTGACTATGCTTGGCTTCTCCTTTCCACTGTATAACAAACTCCAGGAGAACATGGTCCCCTTGGTATCTCTTCCACCTTCTGGACAATTAAATTGTCTTCAAGCCAAGTGAGCAATTTGTTGGACTTTATATTGTTTGCGGAGTGAGACTTCCAACAAATGTCAGGATAGTTGAAATCTCCCATTACCACTACCTCTCTCCCTTCTGAATGTTTGGCTATCTGTTCCAGGAAGGCATCATCCATGTCCTCACTCTGTCTTGGGGGTCTGTAGTAGAGCCCCAAAATTACATCTCCACCGTTTCTCTCCCACTTAATTTTTACCCTGATGTCCTCTACCTGGCTTTCAGGATTTAAATCAAAAATCTGTGTTGATCCATATCTATAAATCTGCTCTAGCAGCTTTCACCACTGGCATGGGCTGATCTTTTGTAAAGTTCGTGAGTTTTAATTGCCTATCCAGTAGTAACAGGCCCTGAAATGTACTTCACGTTATAAGAGGGATCTCTTACTATAATAAACTGGTTCTGTAAAAATCAGTGTTCCCATCAGTTATTGTGAGGTTTGCAAGATTAGAGAGACTTTGGGATGCCTTAGGGAATGGCAGAGAATGTCTTCATTTCTTCTGGTCAAAAACTCCTGGCACTTTTCCCCTGTGAGCATTATCTCCACCACACCACTGACCAAAATGTCTTCCAAAATGGCTATCAGTTGGAACAGAACAAAACAAGGAGATGATCTGGAAGATGTCAGCATTCCAAACACTTAATATGATTTTTTCACAAACCAGAACACCATCTAAGTCTGATCTATCTCAAGCAAGTGTAAACAAATGTGTGTGTTTAAATTTGCACTTAGAGAGAGCACATGTTTGACTAGCCCTAGGACATATGTATTTGAAAGAGATTAATTAAGATTCCTTTTCTTTAACCTTTGTGTTTGTCAGCCCCTATATGAAACAGCAAAAACAAAACAGACTCATTCATCAGACTTATTTCTTCATGTAATGGGAATGGCTGGCCTCAGCTTTAAAACTTGCAGGCCATTTTAACCCAAATGATAATTCTCATTAATTAGCTACACCACAACACAGTTCTTCTGGAGATGAAGAATCACATGGTCATAAAAGTTCCATAATATAAACAAGGGAGACCAGCTCTGAATCCTATTTGGACAGATGTATCACTTGATTATGAAGCAGAAGACCTTGTCTGGGCTCTGTGCCATAAGAGATTAATATTCAAGGCACAGTATTTTCCCTCTGGATAATGTAACTTGTACATCTGTAATTTTGTGTGTTTACTGTCAGGATGAAAAGCCCACTCTCTGTGCAGACAAACCCATTCTGCTTTAAAGCCCACAATTATTTCCCCCCCCCTTAGCTAGAAATAATCACTTCACCAATCTGGCATTTATTGACTTTTTCAACTGTGGCTTCTGTCTTCCTGTGTAATCTATAGAATTCTTGTGCTGTGCCTCCCACTGCAATTTGCGCTAAGGGTTTTTTTTCCCATTTCTTTGGGCTGATCTGCTCACCAGTTTTATCCACATGTGTCAGAGTGGTGCAAACAGTGGATTGTGTTGCAGCTAAAGCAGCATTTGTTGCTCCTGATCTTTCAGGAGAGTTATTCCACTTTCCAGCTCCCGTGGAAAGACAGATATGACAGGCTACAGATAGGCTGACTATCTATCTGATTAAGATGACTTTTCAGCCATGGGAAATGTCCATCGGGAACTATTATTAATGGTGAATAGATCCACAGCTGACAATGGTCAGAGACAGAGCCAAAAGTTGGGTGGAATCAAAACTCCAAATGGGGAATGTTCCTAGTATTGAGAAACTGCTAAACTGTTTCTCTCTGTGTGCGACTCTAGTCATTTTCTGTCTCTCTGTCCCACATACAAACATTTAAAAAATAAAAAAGAGGATGTGGTTAATGGAGAGAAGGTCCAGTTAGCAAGGCTAGGCTTGTAGAATCCAGACATTCAAAGGATGTTGAAGGCTGCATGAAACTAGGCTTAGAATCAGTGAAACTGGAACCTTCAATGCCAATATGACAGTGAATCCCCTCAAGGGGGCTCTCACACTTTAAGGAGCCTATCTAAGGTGATGAAACTATGCTGAGGATAGGGCTCCTTTAATGTTCAGACTAAAACCCAGAGCAGATGGATAAGAGCTGCCACCTCCCACTGTCTAGGTCTGCATACACAGGTTCCCCCACACAACTCCAGTACTGGCTGGCAGTGGCTCTTCAAAACTTCATGCAGAGATCTTTCCTAGCTATCCTATCCAAGAGTCTTCTACCTGGCAATACAAGAGATTGAACATGGGACCTTTTTGCATTTAAGGCATATGCTCCAGCACTGAACTGCAAAGCATTCTAGAGGGTGGATTTTTGGTCTGTCCCTCTCCATGTCACTTTCAAATCACAGCAGCCACCCCGAGCATTATTGATCAGCCAGTGCTTCTTGAGGCTGGGGAGCTAGAGAGGGGACAGGTTCAGGTCTTCCCCTGCCAGTTCTCACAAGAGTTCAGACATTAAGGCTATGTCAATAAATGTGACCAGGACTATAGGTTAGGTTAGGCCAGAAGCCCAATTATGGCTGGGGCGAAAGAGTTCCAAGGAGATGCCAGGCAATGCTGCTATGGCAATATAGTGAAGAAGATAAAACACAGTGAAGAGCAGAACAGTATGAGCTTTGAATGATGAAAAGGAACATCGTCATGCTATGATATATCCTCAAGAGTCTGCAGTACATCCTAGCCACTGAAAAGGCATTTCAGCCAACCCTGACGACAGATTAAAGGATGTTCAGAAATCTACTATATGTTGTATGTGTGCTTCAGAAGCTTGCAAAACAGAGGTGCAACATAGGTGTAGCTGCAGGTTATTGGAAGTGAGTAACACACACTGCATTAAAAATGACCCACTTGATCTAATTATAGAACTGGCATCTCTGCTATAATTGATGTTTTCAAGCCTAGGTGGCTCTGCCAGGCTGTGAAAACAGGGTAGGATGGTGGAGCTGAAATACCTTTACATATTTTGTGGCTCTGAAGGAAGAAATGTCTTTCATTAGCAGTCAGGAGAAAGTGTCAAGGTCACAGATAACACAGAGATGTTTCAAGACAGACTCTGATTACCAGATACCCTCCTAATGTTGTACATTTGCCCTCTTGTCAGCCTATCCTTTTTGGCAACCTGCATCCTTTGTACATTATTCATTTATTTCTTTTGCGTTCTTTTCTTTTTCCTTCTCGTTTTTCAGCTTTCGAGAACATGAAAGTCAAGTGCAAAGGAAACAATACTAAAAATGCGCTTTGCTTTTTTAGAAACCCAAGGTCTTTCTAACACTTACTAAAAGCATGATGCCATATACATATTTTGGAGTGAGAAAAGAGGAGAAGAACTGTAGAATAACAGGTCATCAATGGTAGGAGTAGGATTGTACAGCCTTCCAGACAGAGGCATATCTAGCTCAAACACCACCTAGGGCGAGCATGGAAGTTGCACCGCTACCTCTGGGACTGCTTCTTCCTCCTCCTCCTCCTCTTCCTTTGCTGCTTCCAGAATGGCTTTTTTGTGCCCTCTGGCATTGGTGCCCAACCCTACTTGCCCCCCCATAAGCTTCTGCATCCAGATGTTGTTGGAGTGCAGTTTCTAGCAGCCCTAGCCAGTCTAGCTAAAGGTGAAGAATGCTAGAAGCTGCAGTTCAGCAACATCTAGAAGTACCTGAAATCCCATGCATGTAGATGTGTGCGCTTGTGTATACATATAGATGCAGAGAGGGGTGTGTGGCATCCTGTTGGCAAATTACAGTGGTGTGATTTGGATTTACAGCATTGCAACTCATTTTTGTTGTTCTTATTGCAGAGACTGGAATACTGTTCATTTTATACAATAGCCAAAATCCCCCCAAACCCATTTTGTAATCAGTGTACACAGTGCACCCCCCAAAAAAAAACAGCCATTTCCATGTTAATGGAGAATGTTGGGTCAGTGGGGATATGTCCAGCCATTTTCCTGTAACTGGACAAGCTGTAAGGCCATCATCTCTTGGGACCTCCCATGGGTGCCAGAAGTCCCTGTGAATGCTGTTGCAACATGTCCAGCTACAAGAAAATAGCTGGATGCATTACTGTTGATCTCACCACTCTTCGACAACACAGAAAAGACCATACTGCAAGGGGGCTGCACTGCTTACAAGGTAGGTTTGGGTATAGCATCAGGAGACATTCATTCGTTCATTCATTCAGTCATTATATTTTTTGTGCTGCCTTTTTCCTGGACTGGAACCCAAAGTGGCTTCCAACAATAAATTAAAATATAAAAAACATTTAAAACAAAAGCATTAAAAGTGTATAAAATCATAAAAAAAACCTAAGAGAATATTCAATGGGATACACATACATTGCTCAATGCAGAATTTTTACAATGTTGTAAGATTAGGTCTAGAGAACATGCTGGCTATGTATCTTTCTAAGCAAGGAATAGTCTTCCATTCCAAAAGCTATCAAAGAAGAGAAGTTGTCCTCTACTTGAAGGAATGTCCAGTTGGATTGTCAATAACCATACAATGGCAGACAAAGGATGTTTAATTGTTCATCAGTTGTTAACATCCTAAAAAAAAGACCAAGTAGGAACTATTCCCTTGGGGTATGGTGAGATGTGTTTACGGCTACATCATGGTTAATGATTTTCTTTCTTTAATTTTAATTTTAGAATTTATATTAAACATAAAACTATAAACAAAAAGGCAGGAGGACTTTCACTGAGGAACATCTAAAAACAAACACTTTTCCATTGCACTGTTTTTATCACCTAAGCAGAGAAACTTTTATGCTATTTGAATTTGATTAAAAATTGCCCTTCCAAAAGTCAGTATCTATTGCTGGAGGAGAGCTGAATGTTGAAACTGTATTCTGATATCTAATAAACAGTAACTGTATCTCAGTGAAGTTGTCCTTAATTATTTCTCCTCCAGCCAGCCAGCATCTCTGAGTGAGTTTTTCCATTAAGGCAAAAATCCAAACTCTGCTTAACTAAGTTTTTATACTTAAACCACTCTGGCTTTTCCGCCTCTGCAGAATTTCCTCTCTAGGAAAAGAAATGCGGTCTTTATAAACAGATTTGTACTGTTTCCCAGCATAAAGTTGAAGGACACACAGCTTTCCACAAAACAATATACTTTATTACCACTATAATTTCAACAATTTGTCTCCAAAAGGTGGGGAATTTTGGGCTTTCCATCCTCATGTGCAACCCCTCTGGCATGCAGATGATAGAGTTTCATTAAATGTTGTACACAGGCAAGAGACTAATATCATCTGTGCAAAACTTTCAGGATTCTCTTTCTCATACTGGTGGAGATAGGTATGTAAGGGGGAGAAGACCAAAATTTGGCTCCACTAGTTTGATCCTCCTCTGTTTTGCTCCTTCTCTTGATTGGATATTTATCTTTAAATGCCAATTATGTAATGTTGAAACCATATCTTCGGTAGTGTGTGGCATTTCTAACTAACCTTTCCAAATGAGTTAGAGGTCTGAGGATTCTTTCATGACATTCTAATACTTTTAGGAACTGTCCTATTTGAATCTTTTGGAACCAGTTTATTCCAGTCTCTTCCAACTTTTCCATTAACTGAAAACTGATTTCCACAGCATCTTAGTGAATCTACCAAGGAGGTAGAGGAACCATTTTAGGAGGCTCACTGGTCTATCATTGTATCTACAGGCTTTGCCCACTTATCTGACAGCTTAGGGAATGCAGCACTATCAGAAAAATGTAGTTGGTTAAAAAGTGGAAGCCATCTACCATATTATAGGAAGCATGAAGGATTTACAGAGGCTCACTTGGGATCAACCATGCACACACACTGCTTGCCAAATCTATTTTCTGGTTTGGTGCCTTTTTCCCCCTCTGTCAGCTCATTTTTCCAGCAGTGCGTGAGCTGTCCCATCTGAGCCTCCATTGGCTAGAAGAGCTGATGAAAGAGTGGAACCCCTGTTGAATTAATGGAACTTATTCATAATTTGGAAATGTCAAAAGAGTGAGTGTCAGGTAACAGGCTGTCACAAGGTGGGGGATTCCTGTATATAATTTAAAACATGTGCAATATTACTGTACTGTGGCCTTAGTTCTGCTATGTTGCATCTCTCAAATAGCAAGAGTAGAAAAGATCTTCATCAAAGACTCTGGGTGAATCTTTCCTAATCAAAGTAGACTGAAGCAGAAATGAATCTATACATTTGAAACTGTATTTCCAATTTTAGTCATGGTGGTGTTTAACTAACTAATTAGTTAAAAGCATTTACTTATCAGCTCTCAGATAAAAAAACATTATTTAAAATACAGTGATGTATTTAAGTCTTTTCCTCTAAGTCTCAAGTCTCTACCTTCAAGTCTCAAGTCAAGTCTCACATCCTTGAATATACTTTCAAGTCAAGTCTCAAGTCTGGGACTCAACTTTATACCCCAACCTATATTCCAGAATTTCTGGACAGAGTCAAATAAAGTCAGTTTTAACAATTTAAGCAGAATTGGCCCTCCACATTTGTGAGTTTGCCATCTGCAGCTGTGGAAGTGAGGAATAAGATCTTTTTTACTCCCCCTTTGCAAAGCTGGAAGCTTTTGTGCCAATGGGCGTAAAAGAGTCTGCAGTTCTGGAAATGAGGAATAGGATCCTTTTTACATACCATTCCCAAGCTGGAGGATTTTTCAGAAGTGGGGAATAAGATCCTTCTTATTCCCAATTACTGATGCTTTAAAAGCTTTAGAAGGAAGGATTCTTCCCCCTCAAGCTCATTGCCTAACACATTTGCTGTTCCCCTCTGAGAAATTGCACCCTACACCCTGGGGGCAAGTCTTTTCTGCTCTTAGGTAACATTTTAGAAGGCTCCTCCAATACACAGCGGGGACAGACTGCTGAGCAGACCTCAACTCTGTCTTAAGCCTGTTGCCTAACCCATTTGCTGTTCTCCTCTGAGAAATGTGCCCATACTTCGGGCTTGAGACAGATTATCATCTGAGCATTAGGCAAAAAGGG